>JAVQJF010045934.1:0-15322 GCA_036023855.1 Gadopsis marmoratus
CCGGCTTACCTTTTTGTAAGTTCGCCTTGTGTTTAAGTTAAAATAAAAGACATGTTACTTTCCGGCTGTGTGCGCTTGGGTCCCTCAACGTCTCCACCTGCACCCAGACGTGACAGTTCTATATTAACAAGTGCTATGAGATAACTCTGTTATTATATAGCGCTATATAAATAAAATTGAATTGAATTGAATAGTATGGATGGAAAATGGGAAATATCTCAAATTTTTCAGGGTATCTAAACAGCCAGATCTGATCACTGCAAGTCATTATCTATATATAATAAAAATAAATCCCCTCTCTCCCCTTCAGGCAGTCTGGTCCTCCTTCAAGCTCGATCCTCTACCAGAGGCCTGGGAGCTTGAGGGTCCAGTATCTTAGCTGTTCCTAGGACTGCACTCTTCTGGACAGAGATCTCAGATGTTGTTCCTGGAATCTGTTGGCGCAACTCTCCCAGTTTGGGGGTCACTATGACCACTGTTGCCTTCACTCTCCACATCTTCTCTAGCTCTTCTTTCAGCCCATGATATTTCTCCAGCTTCTCGTGTTCCTTCTTCCTGATGTTGCTGTTGCTTGGGATTGCTGCATCTATCACTACTGCCTTCTTCTGCTGTTTGTACGGTTGGTTCACAATCACAAGTTTGTTAGTATATATCTGGAAGTCCCACAGGATCTTAGCTTGGTCATTCACAACCACTTTTGGAGGTGTTTCCCATTGTGACCTTGGGACTTCCAGCCCATACTTGGCACAGATGATCCTGTATACTCTGCCAGCCACTTGGTTATGGCGTTCCACGTATGCACTGCCTGCTAGCATCTTACGCCCCACCGTTACATGCTGGAGTGGTAGATCCTGGTCTCTATTGATCAGAGCCTGTTCCTGTGCTGCCATGATTAGTGCCTCTGTGCTGTTTTTCAGTCCAGCCTTTTCCAGCCACTGGTAGGATTTTCTGATATCAGCCACTTCTTCTATCTGCCGGTGGTTCATACCGTGCAGAGGTTTGTCCTCCCGTGATGGTTCCACCTTCTCCTCTTCCTTAGTGGGATTCTGCTGCCTGAGATATATATATATATATATATATATTAGTGGCAGACCAAGGGGTGTGACCGACGCCTCAACCGTCGCCTGGAAACAAGGGAGAAGCCGATTGGGACAAGTGGTGGCAGGTGTGTTCATCCCAGTAGAGAGACTGCAACCACTGGGCACCTGGGAGTGGACACACCTGCCTCGCATCACTCCCTAACGAGGTGCAGCTTAAAAGCACCCGGACCGAAGAGATCGGGGCAGAGAAGAGGCGGAAGGACTGGAGAGAGAACAACGTATAACATTGACAGAGAGAATAAAGAGCATTACCAGTGATTGATCGGTGCCTGGCGTGTCTTGTTTCCACGAGGGTCACCCTCCTCAGCGTGAAAGCTAACAATATATACATATATACATTGATATGGATATACTGCTTCAATTTTGATCATTTGTTTTAAACCTGCTCTTTTTGTAAATGGTTTCTCTCTCCCACGCCAGAGCTTCTGATTTATAGTCTGATCATAGGGCTAAAATTTTGAAGTTGTACTTAAGGGATATTTACTGAAATCGATTGTATTCTTAATGGATTTTTAGGTAGCCATTGCGTTATTTTCATATATGCAAAGCACAGTGAATTTAATCCTGTGTATAATCTTCTCTTCATGTTTTCAGTGTATTATCTGACTTTGCTGATTACCTTGACTGTGAGACGGCTACATACGGTCCTTTTTGTGTGTACATCATGTTAAAACACAAAATAAGGATAATTTTTACTTTAATGAAGCACGCTGCCGCTCACTCTTGTGAAAGGTTTCTCCTGATGACAGCAGCTCAAAGCGTGGTTCATTTGGACCCAGAGATATTTACACACATCCTGTTTTTGTGTGTGTGTGTGTGTGTGTGTGTGTGTGTGACAGTGTCAGACACTGTCATAAGCTCTTGACTGAATTGACCTTTCAGCCCCATTAGCAATTAAAGCCTGACATATCGCAGTCTATTTGCTAATTAGCATGCAAATAAACTGATGAATTATGGAAATGCTTTAACTTGAAAGATATGTTGAGCTGATGCAGAGCAGCTTGGAAAGTGACTGTTGTGCTAATGTGGAACGGTGCTGCAGAAATGCGTTTAGCTGCACAACAAACTGCTGAAAGATCTGGGTTGTGTGTGCGTGTGTTGCATAACATTTCTTTACATTACCTTACATTTATTTCGCTGATGCTTTTATCCAATTACAATAAGTTCATTTAACCATGTGGATGCTACCCAAAGTTGCAAGTACTTTAAATATGCCGAACTGCTTCAAGTGCTGCATTTATATTTAATGGACGTCTCCTCCTGATGCTGTGGAGGGTGAATCTGCAGGAGCATCAGCAAACAAACTGTAGTACTTATCAACCATTACATAAACTGCAGAAAATAAAGCATTTGTTAGGGACTATTTTCACCACATTTGGTGTAATGCCAGCTACCTTCATGTAGATTACTGGAATGTTCGCTCTTTTTCATTTCTGTGACTTTGGAGTTTAGTGTGTCATTTATTCCTCACTTGAAAAGGGCTGTCCATCATCACTTCAAGATGTCAGAAAGGATATTTGCATTATACACTGATAAGCCACAACATCATGAGCACTGACAGGTGAAGGGAAGAACACTGATTATCTGGTTACCATGGCGCCTGTCGGTGGGGGGGATATGAGGCAGCAAGTGAACATTTTGTCTCCAAGTTGATGTGTTGAAGCAGGAAAAATGGGCAGCGGAAGGATGTGAGCAACTTTGACAAGGAACCAAACTGTGATGGCTGGACGACTGGGTCAGAGCATTTCTAACACTGCAGCTCTTGTGGGGTGTTCTGGTCTGCAGGGGTCAGTACCTACCAGAAGTGGTCCAAGGAAGGAGAACCAGCTGAACCGGAGACAGGGTCATGGGCGGCCAAGGCTCATTGATGGTCGTGGGAGCGAAGGCTGGCCCGTGTGCTCCGATCCAACAGAAGAGCTTCTGTAGCTCAAACTGCTGAAACGGTTGCTGCTGGTTCTGATATAAAGGAGTCAGAACACACAGAGCATCACAGCTTGTTGCATATGGAGATGCGTAGCTGCAGATAATGTTATGCTGTCTTAATGTTATGGCTGATCGTGTAAGTTCGCAGTGGAAATGCCTCCTGCTGGTAGCCCAGCATGCAGTGTTTTATATGCCTGTGCATTTCTTTATTGCAACTCTTATTACAGTTAAATCTTGCAGTCATGTATCTGCAGCTACTTCAGTACAGTATTAACTGTGTCAGGCAACATCAGTTGTTGGCATGTAAACTCACTTCAAACAAAGGTCAGACCCAGCCTGTAAACCTGAAGCTTGGCTCCAAATATCATCTGTTGTGAATCAGTTTTATGCTCCTATGAGCTTTCTTTCTCAGAATGGAAAAGTATAAATCAGACAGGTTTCAGTGTTGGGAAGGCAGAGCGATGGACCACACAGGGCTCATGTTGTCATTTTTCACAAGGTCATGGCCGGGCTCACCATGGGGCTGTGTGGCTACTTGGTATACAAGGCCACAGTAAAAGGAAATGGATCTTGATTGCCACGCTCTGTTGCCCCGCTACCAATTTCCTGAATCGTATGTCTCTCTAATATTGTTAGACGGCAATAACTCTTGAGAGGCAAGTGACAGGGCTTGCTGGTGTGGAACATGATGCACCAAACATGACATCGAGCAATACTAAAGCAACTCATGCCTGTAATTAATTTCTATCCTTAATTCCCCTGTAGATAATTTTCGGATGAATTACATCCTTAGCATTGCAGTGAACAGTGGCCAACAAAGAGAGTAGAAATAAATACCTGCATGTGCAGATTTATCCATTGATGCTTGTGTGCTTTTTCATTGATGTGAAAAGACATTCTTGAAAAGAAAACTTTCTTGAGATTGGTAATCCATCTCAGTGAACGATGAGTTGCCTTTATTTTTTTTGCCAACATTATGTTATTATCACTTGGTGACAACAACAGGGGACCTGGTGAAGGGAACCAGAGCCTCTATTGGAACCAGTGCGAAACACAAACGGCTGCAGTCATCAGTCTGTCAAGTTCTTGAAGTTTGCGGATGACACCACCCTCATTGGGTTCATCTCTGGTGGGAATGAGTCCAGCTACAGGTGGGAGATTGACCATCTGGTGACCTGGTGCTGGCAAAACAACTTGGAGCTTAATGCCTTAAAGATATTGGAGGTGGTTGTGGATTTCAGATTTCTCACCTCCATCACCCCCCGTGACTCCTCTG
The DNA here is from genome assembly GCA_036023855.1 of Gadopsis marmoratus. NCBI lineage: Eukaryota > Metazoa > Chordata > Actinopteri > Centrarchiformes > Percichthyidae > Gadopsis > Gadopsis marmoratus. The sequence goes on from JAVQJF010045934.1 coordinate 4,300, forward strand.
TCGACACCCAGGACCTCGAGTGGGAGCTGAACACCAGCTCCCTCAAGAAGAAGGGAGCTGGAGAAGTTCAGCCTCCCAAAATCAATGATGGTGCATCATTGAGTCCATCCTCCATCACCGCCTGGTACGCTGCTGTCACTGTCAAGCACAAGGGCAGACTGTAGCGTGCTGAGAAACGGACTGGCTGCAATCTGAAAGGTTTTGAGTCGTGTTGATTTGTTGATAAACCAAATTTTCACATTGCTTTATTCAAATGAGTTTGACCACTGGATTCTTTTTGCAGACTGTGTGTACAAACGGCCAGTGTACCAATTGTTTCAGTGTTAGCTGTAAGCTAAGTTGTAACATACACAGAGTGCATGGAACAGACGTCACATTAACTAACGACAACCTCAGGCCTGTTGAGTGTTTATGCCTCTCATCACCCTGTATCATATGACAAAGGACACGAACATGATGGAGAAGATGGTGAACTCCAGCACAACGTGTGGAGCAGCGTGGTCGAGTGCAGGATAGCGAGGAGCTAATGTAGTTCACTTTTGGATGTTGTAGAGTTGGTAGCAAGGCAACAGTGTCAGAGCAGGTTTGGCTCATCATATTAATCAAATAGAGGAGGCACTGTGGGTAGTTGTTTACCTGCGCAGTGCCCTGCAGGTGAAACCCTACACAGTAACATAAGACACTTTATGTTCGGGCAGCAGTGTCGTATTTCTAGCATTTCAGCATCTGGTTTTTTTTCCAGGCACGAATATGTCTCTGTCAGTTGCAATTTCGCATCGCCATGAATAGATTTTGTGTGAAATATTCCCATGCATTACAGAAAGAAAGAAAACATCCCAGCGGGCCTTCTCACAGCCCTCTCTGAAAAACAGAGGCGGAACAGCAGAAAAGAATGAAAACATTCAGTGATATCATTTTAAAGCAGCGGCCGCGTCTGTATGCACTCTGACTGCATGCGCTTTGATTTTTGAAAGATGACTCGTGACATCATTTGAGTAATGAAATCGAATGAAACACCATCAATCCCCTGAATGTGTTTAATCTCCATCAATCCATGCTATGACACCCTCGTTGAACGCTAACAGTGTCCAATGTGCTATTAAATGAACATGACAGATTATGTTTCTTTTAATCTAATTGATTTATTAAAGCCATTAAAGCCAAAGCTATTTGTGGCATTCCAGTAAAAATGATACAAGTCAGCAAGTTTAAACAGCTTGCCGATCCTCAAAGCTGCACTGTTTTCACTCCGTCTGTGTCAAGGTTCAAATGTGCTCTGCCGTGTCAGCAGTTCACTATCCAGCAGTCAGACTGCAGCTCTGCCCGGCCAGACATGATGACTGTCCCTCAGCTCCTATTGGTCATACTGAAGTTACTGTCTGGTGACTTGATAGAATGATGTCCGAACCCATAATCATCACTGACATTATGTTCACACACGCAAATACAAAAGATGTGACCAAAAAAATAAATTATGCAATAAATTAGTGGAACTAGCCGTGTGTTTTGGGGCCCCTGGACGCCAAGTTAAACCTGTCTCGGCTTGTTCTGCAGCACTTTAAAACAGCTGTGTGAAATGGCCCTTGAAATGGGCTCTAAAATGGAATATGAATAGAGGAACCTCAAAGTGGACTGGCTTCAAAGTGCTTTACATATTGCAAAGGAATCCATTGGAACAACATTTTTAAAAATGTAATAAAGAGGAAATAATCTAAGTTATTCAAGTAGAATTCATATTTTATTATAGACAATAATTACATTACGTTGTCCTGAATTGAATGAAGAAAGATAAAAGTGCAGTAAAGAAAATTATTCAATTAAAGCCTCAGGAAAAACAGAGGAATCTTTAATTTACCCACTCCCCCCCATCACCACCACACCACCGAAAGAAATGTCTTGACTAACCATCAGAAAGACTAATTTCCCCGTTGCCATGATAACCCTCCAGAGCTGTAAAATCCTGTCTGCAGTCTAATAGCAAAACTTGTGCAAAATGCCGAACTTTCGGCCTCTCTGCCCTCCGCTAAGCCCCTCCCACCAAACACACAGCCTCTTCTTCTTCTTCTAGTTTTACGGCAGCTGGCATCCAGGTGCTTTACTGCCACCTTCCGCTCCGGAAAGCGGAACAGACAATAGACTTAAAATTTACATCCCTGCAGCCCCTCAACTCCTTTCAAACGGTAGCAGAACGAATTGCTTGCCCTATGGAACCTCATGCCTTGTAGGGCCTAGCTCTCCATGCCATGAGCCTCACTGAGACCCCGGACCCTCTGCCGCCTCATGGCTTCACAACCAGAGAGCAGAGCACCCCAGGCTTCAGAGGCAGCTGCAGCGCCATCCAGCAGCGGGATGAGAGGCTAGTACACCACACACACGCCACTATCCCCCGTCAGATGTTATTCCCCGCTATTTTTCATCATCATCTCTGCCACTTGTCGATCACAATGAGCCCGAAGCTTCCGTGTGGAGCCTGGACGCGTTGTTTTGTACTACATGCTGTTGTAGGCAAAGGAGCTATAGGACATTTATATAATTGGCAGGATTTTCTCCCACTGAATCAGGCTTTCACCGTCTGAAGTGACCTGTACGTGCATCTACATTTGTAGAAGAGCCAATAGGAATAACCCTCTCTCTGAAATGACCTGTCAGCCAATGATTCCTGTCACAGGCTAGAGTTTCAAAAGCCTGAAATCTGAGCCAAGAGAACGTGCAGACATTGAGGATTTCTATGCTTAACATGCTGAACAGTTATTATGGAATATTTGTCCAATGATTCCAAAAGAATACTGCGTGCCCCGCCTGTAAGGCTTTAATTCCACAGATCTGTGACTTAAACCTGCCTTTGCTGCTGGGCCATTTTTAGGCATAGGCGTGCTAGACGGCCGCTTAGGGCACCAACAGCTGAAGGGTTGGCAAAGAAGATGAGGAAAACCTTTGATGAGCAATGTCCTAACCCTCCTTTTTTAAAAGTCTATCAAACGTCCATCCAGTTCACGTGTTACATTTTAGAAAAAAAACACACTCACACTGCAGTAAACACCTGATGCACTTTGTATAAATCATGTAGCCTAATGAAACATCATCATATGATCCACTGTGAGACTCATAAGACTCATAACCGGGATACGGATGCTCTTCAAATCCAGTTATGCAGTGCGTAATAAGTAAGTATTTTAAACCAAAGAAAACCTAAGCAAAATAAACAATCTACAGCATGACCATAGCAAGCAGAGTCCATTTGTGTCTGTTTCGGCTACATGTTACAAGAAGACCACACCTCTAAACTTCAGTGTTATGTAAATGCTACGATTGAAGAGCCTGTCTAAACTTTAATTCTGAGCTTTTTGGCCATAAAATATACTGTAACTTGCTTTTCAGCATTTAACTTTTAATGCAGACGTAAAGTGTGCACGGTAAGTTATAAAATGAAGGAGATAATTGTCAAAAACAGAATTAAAATAAATATTGGATCAAACTCTTAGAATCCCAGCAGCTGAGTGCAGAAATGACAAATGATCAGTAACCTGGATAATGTTCGAATCATACACAGATTATTTTGAGCTGTAATCTAAGTGATATGACTGTGCTGTGATGTGTTAATATTGACATTTCTTACCAAATGTATAAAAAACTGTATTTCATGGGTTGAAAATGGCTCAACATGCCGTCTTCTGTTTCAAATCAGCCCTGAACCTGTGAAAGCAGTGGTTGTAGCAGAGTCTGAGGGTGGAGTTACACTCTAATAACCAGGTTCCTTAATATATCCTGAACATGATTCAAATCAAGATAAGACGGTAAAAGGGACTCGCGTTCATGTAAAAACGACTAAATGAGAGATGATGAAGTTGAACAACGTCGCATTTAACGTAATAAAATATCAAATATTATACATATATTAGAATATATACATAGGAATCCAAAAGAGTCCAGAAATGGCCTGCTTTCCTGGATCCTACATCATTTCCTTACCTGAACATAAAACAACATGGCGCAGGCACTGCTGTGTCTTTCTCATCACTTGTTTGTCACTTGTTCTGGTTCCAGCTGTGTTCTTTCTTCCTGTATAATCAGTCTTATCTGTGTTACAGAGTTCACCCAGCGGTCTGATGTCACAGAAACAAAATTTCTAGGAGAAGAGCAGCAGACTGAATGAGCTGACAGCAAGGCAGACTTCAGAGAGGAGAGGGACTGCTCTCAAGACCCACCATCATTCTGTGTGAGATGCTTGTTGTTTGTAAGATTCCACCCAGCTCTGCCTGCTCTCACGCTATTGATCCACTGGACCAAGTGTTAGAGGAAAGCTCCTGTCATACATCAATGCTCCGCCTCAGCACAGCTGATGAAAAACACCGGCAGCCCATCTCATCCTTCCCCCTCGTCCCTGAAGACGTACAGCTCGAGTCGCTCCAGCGGCCAAGGACATGAGCCTGTCTACACCGGTGGTCCTCCGGCCTCCTTCCACTTGAGGGATGGCACTGAGCGTCCCCCAAAATCAGCCCGCGTTAGTGCTCATCTGTCTTCATTGGACTTGCAGTAGCGATCCTCTGCCTGCCAAGATAAGGCAAAGATTTCAGCCATCCATCCTGATCTGTCGAGTGAGATGACTTCCAGTGTCCGGCTGTAACAGCTGGAAAACCAAGGACTGAGCCTCCTCTATGACCTTCACGCCTCTCAGAGCGAGTGCGAAGGTTGATGATGTCCAGTCTCTGGACTCCAGCTTAACAATCTTCATTTGTCTTAATCAGGTCAAAGGCATGTGATGAGATGTGCTTTAGCAAAAACTATTTGTCTACTGTATTTCTAGTCCTCAAAACCAGAAAATAGGAGTGGTTGTTGACTTTCTATTTTAATTGAAAGCTGCTAGTGTACTAGATCAGACTTTCAAACACTATCAATAGTTAGGCTTAAGCCATGTGCAGAAGACCCAAACCAGAGGTGCTGCTCAAACCACAAGACATTTCTTGTCCCAGACTGTGAAGGTGCACAAACTACTCAACTGATAACAGACAACAGCACTGATTACAATATTATTCCACTTGGAGAAATATAAGTTTGGATTAAATTATAGGTACACACGTGAATTCGGGCAGCTGTGGCTGAGAGGGTAGTGCGGTCATCCATTGACCCCAGGGTTGGTGGTTCGATCCCGAGTGTCCCTGGGCAAGACACTGAACCCTGAGTTGCCCCCGGTGGAGGCCAGCATGGCAACTGTGTCCCCACTGGTGTGTGAATGTGTGTGTGAATTGGTGAATTAGACTACTGTTCAAGCTTAGAGTTACAGAACTTTGGGAACCGTTTCAATGGTTGAAAAGCGCTGTATAAGTAAGAGTCCATTTGCCATTCAAATATCAGGATATTGCAAGAAAGCCACGAGAAGCGCTGTTTAAGTTCCGTATGCTGGATGCAATGTAGTTTAAACGGGTCTTACTTCTTACCCTGCAGATGGATGCAAGCTGGATGTTACTACGATGTTGTACAAACGCAAACCAAGTTGTTGTCACGGCTGTACAGCCATCACAATAGACTTTTCTGCAGTGTGGATTTAAGATGAGAGTATATTGCAAGAAATAGCCAAGTAGCCAACAAGCAGCATGATTTGTCACTTTAAGACTCACATGTCTACAAGGATGAGTTTCTGTTGATTGCATTTTGTATTTATCTGTCTAGGCCAAGGAGCAAGGATGATGAAGCATTTCGAGTGCATCGATTCTCTTCAAAACAACAAATTAAGTCCTGGTTTTCTCCTCATAATGCAGATGTGAGACAAGAATATTTTGAAGCAGCTCCCGGTATATCTGCAATTGCTAGCACGTGCAGTGCATTACGTCTGTCTGTAAGAGCTCTTATAATGTCACGTGCAGGAATATCAATAACATCATGAAATAATGTTTTCTGAATGGAGTTTGGATCGATCAGGGCTAGTGACTCAGCTCATAGTAGAGTACAACCAGTAGCTGCAATCAAGTAACAGGCATATATTTTTAGAACTTGCAATGTAGTCCAACGTCCTCGCTTACTTTTCTCTAAGCAATCTTTATTTGTCCGGTCTCTGAATAAAAATGAAGTAGTATCATAGAGCTCCGGATGTCCACAGAAAGGTATTTTCTTCGGCATTCTTCCAGCGTCACGCAAATTGCCCATCGCCACCCTCAGATTTGCATCTATTTGCGTCTTTACGTTGACTTTGTATGTAATCTCACTGCAAGAAACCACCTCACCACCACCTGATGCACTTAGACCTGTTGGACCTCCTGCTCCATCCCTGTCGCTCCCTCCCTCTCTCCACCAGTTGGGTGGGTTGGTGTACATGCTGCATGTCTTATGATGCCACTCTATCTCCGTGTCATTCCCAAAGAAGTGGGCTTCAAGACTCATCAATAATATAATTCTCTTGTAAAGGATATTACTCTGCGATCTCTACTTTTTTTAAAGTCCTGTCCCATTTGCAGAAAGTTTGGGGTAGCGGTGTCTTCACTTTACCAGAACAATCGGGGACAAGTTAGAAGGGAGAGCATTTTCATCAAATTCCTAATGATCCTGAAAGTGGACATAAATGGATATCTGCCATGAAACATGCTAGAAGTGAAAAGAAGAAAAAGCAAGCAACAGATCCTGCCTGTTTAGAGACCACTTCATACCGCATACAGAATAAATGCCTCCCAATGTTAATGTTATTTATTTAACAGGCTTTTATTATGTTTCTTACAATTTTATTATATATTTTTACGGTTATGCCTGGAAGTGTGCTGTTTGCATTTTCCCACTCTTCCAGTAGACTGAATATGAGCTGCACAAAGCTCTGACTTTGACTCAGATATTATCACCAGTATCACCTGGAATTACATTTACATTGACTGATATAGTGTGCTTTTTACTTCCAATGCAACAATGTAGTGTGTGCTTGTCCTAATCCTACCTAAGGTCCTAATCATACCTAAATCATAATTTTTTTGCCTTAACCACGTTCTTTCCCTACCCTTAACCATTCCCAGATATTAGAAAATCAATTATAAAAACGTTGGTAGAGGATGCTAAAAGATGCAGATTCGTCCAATAGGAGTGTTCTGCTTGACGATATTGTTACCTCCAGCCCAGCCAACATCATTGGAATGAGCTTGAACACTGCCTGTGAGCCAGACCGCATCACCCAACACCACTGTTGGACCTCACTAATGCTCTTGTGGCTGAAAGGGATCCAACATCTGGTGGAAAGCCTGAAACCAGAGGGGTGGAGGCTGTTATAGCAGCAGATGCCCATGGTTATGGAATAACATGTTCAATTATCACGTGCGGTGCAATGCTGGGGTGTCTTTTGGCCATGTCATTTATGAGTATGCAGTAAAACCTGGTGGTTGTTATGGATTCACATGAGGCCAGCAGCAGCTGGACCATAGGATCGACAGTGTAAAACGGCAACGGCTCGGTGTGTGTGATATTGAAATAATGGCCGATAGATAGAGATACTTTCATTCCTAAGTTCCTTCCATCCCAGTGAAGGCCAAAGAGGGTCACATTTCCTGCACAAAGGGTTAGCCCTGCAAAATGATGGTCTCTTCCTATTAGAGGGGAAGACAGAAAGGGTAATTTCATACTTGTTTATACCCTGCATTCCCCGGCTCTTCTCACATCAGAGTAAATTGATTTCACTCCTCATATTGCAGCGATCCTCGAGTTTGCTCCACTCCATGCCGAAATTAATCATGGTAATGTCCCCTCTAAGTGAAAAGAAAATTAATTTTCACTGCCGTACTGATCTAACTAATAACGGGGTACAAGTAAGGAGAAAATGGGAAATCATTACTCAGCGAACATTATCTTTATTATTTGTCCCCACGTCTGAGCAGAAATGAAGGGGCAGCCGTGGAGGACGTTAAGGTGCATGGATACCTTGAAGTGTGTCTGACTTTCACCAAGATCCCGGTAGAAGGCATTAAAAAGGCAATTGGCCATTGATTGCTTGCTAATGGCAGAACGAGGAGGGGAAGGAAAAAAATCGCTGCAACAAATTTCTATCTTTAAAAAAAAATGCCTATCCATTCATGCATGTTATTAAAGCCATTGAGCTGAAATCCCCTGTTGAAAGACACGAGAGATGGAAGATGGGATCTTGGCAACTACAAACTCAGCAAAGCCGTAACGTATTAATATGTATTTGACATCCATAAATCAAAATGACACCCTGCTAAACCAAAAATTGTGATCTAAAGAAAATATCTGGAGGTGACATGCTGGGCTTCTTCATCTCCCCGTTATCTCATTATGAGGCCAAAGCTTCTTGTTTTCCTTGACTCACAGTTGTTCTAGCCATTAAAGTTTTCTGTTGTTTCCATTTAGTCTACATTTACATATTCACAGGGTGTAATAAGATGAAACGGCGGGTGAGTAAGGACGGCGGGGTGTGTAGCACCAGACTGCAACAGAACACAAACAGTGCAGCAAGATAGGACGACATTAAAGGATGGAGTTTGGAATTAATACTACTGCCTATGAAAACAGCTGTGCGCTGTCTTCTGAGGTGCTGCAGGAGCTTCGTCCAGTCTAAGACAATAACCCTGATGATGTCATAACAGAGCGCCTGTCTTACTAACTTGGTGCGTCGAGTTTTTGAAACCTTGCATAATATTTGCCCATGAAACACAATCGTTTGCAGATTTACAGACATCTGTTGTCCTTCCCAGGCCTTTAATATTTGTCTGGTTGGATTCAATTTATACATAGATGCACTAACATGACAAACAATAAAAGTGAAGGCACACTACTATTTTCTGTGGCCCCTGATTAAGCTACGTTTACTTTGTATTGATGTCAGTGTTTAACGTTTAAATACTTTTACCTTTTCGTATTTCATTTGATTGATATCAAACCTTTCTCTTGTCACATGTAGCCTTGAATTGTACACAAAAAAGAAAATCAACTTGGAAAATCAACTTGAAAATCAACAAAATATGCCACTGAGTTTCATTGTGGGAAACTAGGGATTAAAAGTAAGATCCATGGATTCTGGGCATTAAAAAAGACTGTTTCTTGTGAACGCCCCAAATTTTATGAAAGTGCAATATTAAATCACTGGAGTGCACCTTTAGCATGAACAACAGAGGGCTTCGACGTCAGAATATTTTAAGCCGGAATGAAAGAACCAAAGAATGTAACAAACAGGAATAATGTTGAACATCATTACAGAGACAATGTCTGCCTGCCTGCCCTTTTGCAGTGTGTGCTTACACAACCGCTGTCTGAAGCTACACACACTACTTATTTTCAAAAGCAAATACATTTTGAAAAAAAAACATAACGCTGCTCAGATCACATATTTATTTATTAATGTTCCTTGCTTGACTTTCCTGCTCGCTTTAACTTTGATTTGGGACAAAGCCAAGCAGCCGACCGCTCATGCACTGCAATTTCCAGCCCTGCTATTCCGCCTCTGCGGTCAGCATTTCCTTCCATACCGGCGCTCCACAAAATACAATCCACAGAGCTAAAGGTGGCCTTAGTGCTGCAGAACCCTGCAGGATTCTCAGATGTGTGTCTGCCTATAAACGCCTGTCTTCACCTTTTGTCTTGCAGGGACAAACCTGCTGATGGCTCTTACTTACTGTCAGTTGAGAAATTGATTTGACTGTTTGCTTGCACAGTAGCTGCTTCAGTGCCCGTTGATGTTGCCAGGTGTGTTGGTGTGCTGTCCTCGCGAAATCACCACGACGACCAAACATGAAGCAGAAGGAGCAACTGCCTCCAGTGTGTGAACGGGCAGCAGTGTCACCTTGTCTGTCTGCTGGGTTTATGGAGATGGATACATCCAGTGGACATTTTGCATCTACGCCAGTATAACGTTTATTTGTATAACAGTCACCGGCATGCCACATATTAAAATTTGAACCTTTAGAGTAGACCCTCAAACTAATCAAAGTGATTAAAACCCCCTACAAAAAAATCTGCACCCCAAATTCTGTCCTCTCTACACTTTCCCTCTTCATCCTCTGACCTGGTTCAGCGGTTCAGAGACTGTTTCCTCCTGCTGCTGATGGGTTTGCTGCACAGCTATGTTTCTTTCCCCTGATCGAGCTGCCCCACTCCATTAAGTTTCTTTGTGCTCAGTTCTGAGCCCTCCTGACTTTGTTGTGCCTAACCTTCTTTCTATGTGTTGACTTTGAGTGATGAAAGATTTATATGCATGATTTAAAAATCTGTTTTGAAAGTTTGTTTTTATTTTTTCAATCTTAAACGAAAAATCTGGCGATACGCTATATTTTCTTCTTGGCAAAAGATACCACGTACAGACCCCAAACCAAAACTGAATGTGTCCTACTAACAAGTACTGTGAGTGTACCCAAAATCTGATAAATCCTCTCCCTCTGTGCCATAGAGATCTACACTCCCACATACACCATCCTGCTGCCCCCAATACTCACTAGAGCAGCAACTGTGGATTCATCCACTGCTGAAAATAGTCCCCAACAAATGCACTATTTCTTCCTGTTTGTGCGACGTTTACTAAAAACTATCGACCAGCTGTTTTAGGAAACTACTGAGCCTTTTTATCAGTAAGAACCAATGACCTTGGGCTGAGAGACACAGACAGGAAGTCAGGAATGACTGATAGTGCCATAGACTTTGGGTCTTTTCATGGTATTTATTGACAATAACCAAAATGTAGAAAACTGCTATACCTTAAAAGGCAGTGTTGTAACCTCCAACTATAATACAAAAATATATTTTGCGTTCACGTCATATCGTTCAGACTGTAATTATTTTCAGAGGAGTGGGATAAACTGTAACATAGCTTCATACAAAAAGTGAAAGGAACTATTGAAGTGTCAACCAACTATTGGCAAAATTTCTGCAAAGCCACCACCACTGGCATCTATTCAATTCAATTCAGTTTTATTTCTATAGCTCTATGTCATAACAGAGTTATCTCATAGCACTTGTTAATATAGAACAAGTCTAGACCAACTCTATATGTATAGACCCAACATTTCCACCATGAGCAGCACTAGGAGACAGTGGCAAGGAAACACTG
>JAVQJF010045936.1:0-10298 GCA_036023855.1 Gadopsis marmoratus
CACCTGGCAGCGCTAATGAACCAGCTGCTAATGGATGGGACCCACCTGAGTGGTTAACGAAATCCTGGCGAGTCCTGATCCTGAAGGATCCCCCAAAAGGAGCAATCCCATCCAACTACGGTCCAATAACCTGCCTCTGCACTACATGGAAACTCCTGCCAGGCATCACAGATGACTCGGCACATTGGGCAGCACATGAGCGGGACCCAGAGAGGAATTGATAGGAGCACCAGCTGCTGGCAGATAGAGCAGTGACTCAAGACTGTAAGACCAGACAGACTACAAGAAAGCCTACGACTCTATGCCTCATAAAATTGTACTAATCTTAAACAATGAATTCAGCAGGTTAACTTTAAACTTCAAATGCAATGGCTCCTAGGGACATTTAGATGATTTCTACAGCGCACAGCAGCTGGTTCAGACTAAACCACAGGTGCAGGGGGGTTACAGGAGCACTCCATCAATTTAGCATTGTACTCCCATGACATTGTCGGTCTCATGAAAAGAAAAAAAAAGGATCAAATTTGACGCAGCAGAAGCAGATATTGTCTTTTGTTTTTATTGGACACATTAATCTTCCTTGTCAAAAAAATAAATAAATGGCACCTGCTACACCCACCACAAAGTGTAGCATGCTGTCTGCTTGTTCTCCCTGCACCCAGGCAGACTTAAGACTGCAACAGTGCAGAAGGAGAAGGTGAATTGAACATGTGTGGTTACTGATTAACTGTATGATAAACAGTCACTGCCTTCAATCTGTCCGCCTCAGCAGTAGCCAAACAGCAAACCTGTCCACGTCAGGTCTCTGGCTGTGTACAGGTCGCCACTCCTGCACGCCACACCCCTTCTTTTAATGTTGTGTCACTGTCAAGGTGCCCTCCATCATCCAGACAAAAAGAAAAAAGAAAAAGACACCAACGAAAGAGAACGGGTAAGTAAAATAACGATTCACTTTCAACTGGATCAAATATATAATTGTTCTGGTGCTTGAAAAGTGATCAGAAAATGTATGACAAAATCTGATGAGAGGAAATTTGAACACGCGCTGAGGCAAAGTTGTGATAAAGACCTGATAAAATCTGGTCAGCTGCAAGGCTGCCGCCCAGAAGCGACTCCAAATCTAATCTGCCCTGGTGGTTTTAGTGCTCTGCTGCTCCACAGACAGCTCGACGTCAACATGAAATTTGTGAAGGGGCAAAGCAAAAAAGCAACAAGACAAATCTGCTCTGAATGTACTCTTTGTAAAAGTCTGGGACCTTTGTACGTGGTCCTCCTTCTGCCCTGCAGCGTCGCTTTTCATCCACCAACACTTCCCCCTTATTTTCTGACTTCTTGTCTCGCACAGGATGAATGGAGGAGGACCGAGGACGCCTGGTCTTGTTCCAGAGCAATCAAAAGCCTCAAGAGTGCGTCTGAAACAGCTCGGTGAAATTCTACCTCTATCTACGCCCCCCTCGTCTCACAGGACCGGGCAGCCTTTCTCAACTAAATGCCAGCCAGGTTTCAGCCAATCCAAGCTATCGGCTCTCTTCCCTTTGTTGTACCGGCGAGAAATGACTAAGAGGCAGAGGAACACACTGTACCTGGCCTGTTGACAGAACGTTCACAGCTGTGACATGCGAGACATCTCACACATGTATAATTAGAGCGGTAATATCTACATAGCAAGACAAGATCTCTGCAAACAATGGCGCCGACACACTGCTGCTGATGTTCAGAAAAACCCTCGCTTTGTATTCATTCTGCAGCTACATGTTCAAAATACAGTTTGGTAAGCAATAAATGCATGTTACAGTTTACAACACAACTGTTACAAGGCTCCACGTGAATGAATGGTTGTTTATTCTAACATCAGTAATATTGGAACTGCAACTGCTTCGCATCTGTATGTGGAGATTGTACTGTGCTGCTGTGTGTTCTCTTTCACCCTGCTCTCACTCTACACCCCCCCCTCTTTTTTTTTCTCTCTCTACCCAACCGGTCGAGGCAGATGACGCCCACCCAGAGCCTGGTCCTGCCTGAGGTTTCTGCCTGTTAAAAGGCAGTTGTTTTCCTTACGCTTGCTCATGGTGGAATTGTTGGGTCTCTACATATAGACTTGGTCTAGACTTGCTCCATATTAACAAGTGCTATGAGATAACTCTGTTATGATATAGCGCTATATAAATAAAATTGAACTGAGTTTGTACTGACTGCACCACCACCAGTGGGATTTTAAAGGTTAATCCTATGACTTTGCCCTCAAAAGGTAGGCTGTCACGTTTCAGATGTGCGAGTTGTTCACAGCTCCACCAAGGAGGATTTTACCTCTCTAAGCTTCCCCCATGGTTTTTATTTAAATAACTGTTTTACGCCCCAAACAGGTCAGATTATCTAGTTCAAACTAGCTCCACCTACAACAGCAAAACGCAGCTTACGCATTGATGCATCAGTATTAACAAGGTCATAAATAACATATCAGTCACAGGTGACATTTGACTGTAAAATGAGTACTTTTACTTTTGAAGTACATTTTGCTAATACTACTTCTGTACTTTTACTTGTAATGGAGTATTTTGACGCTGTTGTATTGATGATCTTATTGGAGTATAAGAGGTCAACACTACTACAATTCAGTGGAGAGGGGATAGTGAAAGCCACAATGTGTCTCTCTCTGAATGAAATCTGACTGGCAATCTCCCACAATGTGTCTCACAGAAGTGCAAAGTTACACGACGAGATGGGTTTGCTGCCACGCTTTCAACTGAAGCAGTGATTTTAACAAACTATGAGGCTCTCTGCAATTATTGAATGGGAGAGAAGAAACCCGGGAGAGACGGAAATACTTACTCGGAGATGGTGACACAGTGGCGGAGGAGAACATACAGAATACAACAACAAAAATAATCTTAAGCGTTAGGAAAGTCGAGCTGACCAATCCCCACCTGTCCTACGGATTACAACAGCTTTGGTGTTTAAATGCTGGTGGAAGCGCAGCTTGTGTAATAACAGAGGTCTCGGGAAGGTGGGATTCGTCGCTCCTACCTCAAGCTTGGCATCCAGGTCGGCGTCTGACGCCACTACGTACTCGTCTTCCTTCTTGCCCGTGGCTTTGATGAGGACCTGCTTGGTCTTCCAGAACTTCTTCTGCATGCGAGCCATCACCGAGCTGTCCTCGCCGAGCAGAGCTCGGCCGCTGCTCAGCATGTCCCCCGCAAACCTGTGGCCACCAAACGCTCAGTCAGGGACACTGGGAGGACACACGCCTATCGTTTCTACCTGGCTGTGGCGCTGTGCTCGTAACGGTATTGTGAATACGAGATTTGCACGTACCCGTCCATCATTGAATATCAGCCTTTACCTAAAAAGAAAATATATATATATTTACACATAGACAAATAGAAATTAACGTCAATGGTTGACCATCTGGTTTCATGGGTCCTCACACAGAAGCAGCAGCACCAGGCGCTGGAAGACTGTAGACTTTGTCAGCATGATCAGGTTGTGTGTGTGAAACTGGACGACGAATGTCTAATGTAAGTGGTGGTGACCGCGGCGGTCCCAACGTCTTAAAGTGAGCAGAAACATGGAACTGCTGCTGGCTTTGCCGTTGCACGCCAAGCCACGCAAGCACGAAAAACTGTGAATTACTGTCGAGCTTTAAGCGGTTACAACAGGGGGCTAGCTTAGCTGCGGCTGGACACAAGCTAGTCGCTGCTAAAAAAAAAAAGCACAGTCTAAAACGCGAATCTAATACGGTTATTGGAGGAGGGATGGAACACCTGCGACTTCAAGGAGTCGAGGGAGAGAGAGAGAGAGAGAGAGAGAGAGAGAGAGAGAGAGAGAGAGAGAGAGAGAGAGAGAGAGAGAGCGCCAGCTGGCTGTCGCGCAGGTGTTCGGTTACAAGAAACGCTACCTTGAGGACAGAAGCTAAGGCGACAGTCACTGTGACATTTATCGATGCTGTCAACGAATTCACAGGGTCTGAAAGTAAAAAAATAAAAGTAACGTTAGTCGAGAAAACCTGCGAGGAGACGTCGGCGAGGGGAGCTTGTGTGCTAGCTGCAGCGTAGCTAGCAGCTAATGTCGCGGACGGGACCGTAACGCCTTGCGGACAGCTAAGTAGTTTAGCCTCAGGGCTAAATGTTGTGGTTAGACCGCTTAAAAACGGCGACTGTGCCGTTACCTCGCCGTTAGATGCGTCCAGCAGTCCCAACATCTATGCGGCGCAGCTCGGTTCGCCTCCTCTGCCGATCGCCGTCATCATGTTCTGAGTCAGAGAAACAGGATATGCAAAGTGGCTGTAGCGCTGTTTGGACGCGAGGGGTCACTGCTGTCCAGGACACATCGAAGATCGTCTACGAAAAGAGGGGACAGTCACAGCTAATGGTTGGCTGCAAAAGTGGACAGCCACAAATGTGCGCTTTGCATTTAATAACGCCGTACTTTCTTTCACAAGTCAGGTTATTGAACCCCTCTGGAGTTTATATACCAAACTGATAAGAAATCAGCATTAGTCATGTGTGTCTATGGCAGACTCTGGGTCATCCGACTTTGAAATTGTAGTACAATAAGAACAACCAGAGTGACAGCTCTTCCTTTTAGCAAAAACTGTTGCAAATTGTGAAATATATCACACCTCTACAAACAGTAATATTGAATTAAGATTGACCAAGATACATGGTATTATTATCATCAATCGTCTAATTGGCCAACCTGGGAGGTAAAGAAAGAAACAACCAATAACAATCGAATACAATACTTTAATATGATTTTCATGTTGAAACCTTTCAGGTAATTTTCATTATGTCTCTGTTCTGTTTTCTTCAAAATCACCTTCCACTTAAACTCTTAAAACAACAAGCCACCATCAAAATATCACACATTTACCGTCAAGCACTATTGAATGAAACATAAAATAGAAGCAACATAGGAGGCATAATTTATGATTTTCTTGGGTTGCAGGAAAACGACGACGATCCATAAGAAAATAGGTGTAAAAATTGAGGGGAATAAAAATAACCAGTGACAAAACAAAGCGAGCAACATTTTATATGGTACAAAATTCAACATCACTGCTGCTTTCCTCTGCCTGTCACAATACTGATATACATCTGTCCATTCTGTGCATCAACCATTATGCATGTGGTGGATCCCTGCAGCCCATGCCGGCTGTTGAGTCTATGCCCCCGCATCTGTATGACAGGCTGAGTATCTGTAAGTGTACAGCTTGTTATCTGCACCTCCGCTCAGCATCAGCTGAAAATAGAAAACAGATAAAAGAGACAGCAAGTTATACATAGATATGTATGAAAGTAATGGATTCCATCCTCGATATCCCACTGGCTCAAGCACTGAATATTCTTTGCTTTGGGATTATATTTGTGGCAAACAGTCTTACCCCACTTTCTGTCCAGTCCACACAAAACACTTTGTCCTCATGGGCTGCAAGGTCATACAGAGGAGCCTTACAGCTGGAAGGCATGAAAGCAACATGTTAACTTTATGCACTGAATGCCCTTTAACAGAGGTTTATCATACAAAGTGTGAAGAATACAAGAGACACACAAAAAAGGACAAATATATACCAAAATTCAGTACCAATAAAAGGCAGATTCCTGCCGAGTGTTGAGATAATGAAGAAACAGCTCCAAATGACAAAATGTATTAATTCTGGCTTAATTCTGAGAAGGGAAGCGTGTTCCAGACAGAGGCACTTCTAGCACAACACTGTTTACTCTCAGATATGTGGAATGACCTTTCATACTGACCCAGCAGACCAACTGTGATTTATTCAGTGCAAAGTCAAGCTGGACAAATGTGGGTGCATACACTGTCCTGAGACAACCAGGACCTGCTCTATATTAACTAGTACTATGAGATAACTTTGTTATGATATGGCGTAATATAAACCAAACTGAATTGAATAACTATTCATGGGCTAAGAAAAACATTTAGGGTGAGCAGTGGGAGAATTTTCTCAACACACTTCATTCATTCTTTAGTTTATCAGAAAAATTCTAAATGACCAAATTTGGAGATACATTTTTGGGTTTTCTTTGGACAGGGCATGCCTAGTATGCCAATTTCTGCCTGTTCTGTGCAGAGGGGAGTGCATGAGCAAAAAGCATGGTAAGCATGGCAACCATGGTAACCTTCTGCCATGCCACTTAGTACCATATAATTAGGCGACTGATTGGTTTATCACCCATATATTCTGCCTGTATTTTTTTTTTCTTCACATTTTACTGATCTATGTGAGGTGAATACGGGAAAAAGAAAGATTCAAAATTGCAGCACTTAAGCCATATCACACCTAAACTGAACCATGTTTCTGGGGGGAAAAAAAGGAACTGTGGCAACTAAGTTATCTTTTAGAATGATAGGAAAAAACCCACAACTGGCAATATTTTATATGTTTATAATTGTCAACAAATCTGATGAAAATATCAAAACCAACAATGAACGCATCCTACTATTGTTATTAATACTAACCTAGTTTTGCGTGTGTATCCGAGTTATCTTAAAGCCTGATAGATCTTAAAACACATCAGTGATCCACACTGTTGCACTGGGTGACATGTTCCTTCATTACTGTAAAACACACACACACACACACACTGTAGTATATTTTGACTCAATCACACGCACATTGTCCTGCTGCACCAAATTCTAACTAGAGACCAAATGTGAATTAATCCACAGCTGAAAATAGTCTCCAACAAATACTCAAACTGGAGAAAACAGTGTAACATTTGATAAAATCGAGTGAGTGACCAGCTGTTTTAGGAAATTACTGAACCTTTTTAAAAAACTGAAATTATATATTTGTGAGGTGTTTTTTTTCCCCCCTTGTTAATTTAAGTCAATATTTAGATATTCTTTAAGTCCCAATGAGAATATGTTACCGACTCCGGAACACACAATTTTTCAATGTATACCATGTGAACTACATGCTTCACAGACCTTCTGGTGTCCCACAGTTTGACCAGGTTGTCAAGGGAACCGGAGACCAGTTGGTGCTCATTTGACGGCGCCCACTTCACAGCCGTGACCCAGCCAGTGTGGGAGGTCAGAGACAGCAGCACCAGCGACCCATCTGAAGGGGAGCGGAAGTGTTCATAACCGTGAAGAGGAAAAGCAAGGAAAGAGAGGAAACGGGCTCGCAGAGAGTAGAAATAAAGAGGAATAAAAATAAATGCTAAAACAACAACGATAGTGCATTAACATGATCTTGCACATTAAGACATCTGTGGTATTTAGGGTGGTACCTTTGGTGCGAGGGTCCCACAGTCTGATGTGTCTGTCCGTGCTGCCTGAGGCCAGCCGTCGACACAGAGGCGAGTAGGAAATAGAGTTAAACACTTTACTGCCTGACTGTGGAAAGGACAAAAACAAAAAAATGTCAGTCGGTTTATTATGAGAAATGGAAAATAAATAGCATCAAAAATGTTTCTAAAAGTTTTACTATTCTAAATGTATAATTCTGTGAGACAACTAAATTCCAGTTCTTGGGGGAAATCAAAAGCATTTAACAGCGGCAATGTGGATAATTATAATAGCCATCGCGACAGCGTATACAATTTTCGGTAAGTGATGTCTGACAAAACGCAGCATCTATCATTTAAAAAAAAATATATATATATGAATGAATGCAAGTTAATGGTAGTCAACTAACAAATGTCATCAGGGTTCGTAAAGCTTTTTAAGAGTAAAAGTCAAGCACTTTCAAGGTACCTAAATCAAAGCTTTCCAGACTCTTGAAGCCTTTATGATCACATCTAAAATTCTGTAAACAAATAGTTTACAGAATTCTTTTATACCCACAGCAATCAATGTATTTTGCCACCTTGTTTATTCAACTAGCTGCTCATATTAACTTTGATTGTAAGTTTCGATCATGATTATTTAATGCTTCCTAATTTCCAGAGTAAGGGATCAACAAAGGACTGTATCTAGCTATGAATGATGAGCGACCACGAAAAAAAAAATAACTTTCCCTTATGTTGAAAATCATTACATTATCAATCAGTATATTCGAATTCAAGCATGTTCCTAACCTTGAAAACAGTTTTCCAGATGTTTGTATGAACTCTGTGTAATGCTACGCACATTGCAGGTCTATTGGACACAGCAATTCAACTCCTCATACTTTACCATACATACATTTTGTATTTGCAGCTTTCCTACACAGAGCACTGCCTTATGTTTAAATTATATTCTACTGTAGTATCTTTTTGGGCAGATACTGACTGCAAATAAAAATACAGATTCAATCTTTCCAAAACTCCACTGCTATGTAGTTTGAGAGGCAAATCCCAGGGCATAGAAAGCACAGAAACACCTGCTGCAGCTCATAAAGCTTACCTGCTGTGAGCACATGGTAATAACTCAAACCTATACTAAATTGATCCGTTCTTATCATCTCTCATCTGAATTATGGAAGACTGTTTACATAGAATTTAGTGAGAGATGGAAATGATGATTTTGGCCGGTAAGCGTAAATTCACTAATATACCTTCACCCACGGCAGACATTTTGACTTGTCATAGAAAAAGTGCAGGTGTTGCTAAAAAAGAAATGTGTCTACTATTGCGAAGTCATTCCGTTTGAATCAGTTCAGTGTTTGACCCAACGCACGCTCGTCAGCGTGTTTCTCACCAGTGTAGTCTTCATTCCTCCCGTCTCGACGTCCCACATGCGGATGGTGTGGTCCCAGGACGCACTGCAAACCTCCTCACTGTCGCACCACAGTACAGAAGACACTGCCTCGTTGTGTCCAGATAACGTCATCAGTGGCGTCTGTGTCAGGGTGGGAAAATGGGAACCTCACGTTTTTAACTTCAACTAGTAAGTTAGTTTATAGATCGTCAGCTCATACCGATATAATAACCCTCTTGGACCACTCACCCTCGTAAGGCCGAGGTGTTGAGTCTTCTGCTTCTTCCTCGGTCTGTCAGCAGGTTCTTCAACCTCATCTGCCTCATCTGTGGGCACTGACAGCACAGGAAACAAGGTGGTGGCTTTGTAGACATTTGCTTTTCATTTAGTAATGCTTAAGATGAAATTAATAATTCTGGCAACCAACCTGCTGACCATATCTTCAACATTTTGTCCCAGGAGCCACTGCAGAACTATGGGAGCAACACAAAGGCTTTGACTGACAAATAACAAATGTGAAAGCACTTAAACGTGCCCCACGCCATCCCCCGTTCTCCAGCTCCTCCTTACCTTTGACCCGGTGGGGTCTGTGGCGACAGTGTCAATGCTCCCCGTGTGTCCCCGACAGCAGTGTCTGGCTTTCACCTTGTTCCTCTCAGAGTTCCACTCCCACAGCAGGATGGTTTGGTCCAGAGAGGCAGTCAGAAGCAGAGAGGTCAGGCCATCTGCGCGGAAATGTTGACGCGGATGGTTTAAGAAAGGTTGCCATTATCATTATTATTAGCCGAGTCAATGTCATGACGTTCTGTCCTGCTCACCTCTCTTGACCCAGGCTACATCTTTAACCACATCTGTGTGGCCTGCCACCGTCATCACAGCCTTGCCCTCCAATGACCAGATCCTGGCCGTCTTGTCATATGACCCTGTTAGGATCCTGTATACAAATATCAAATTAAGAATACATGGGGCAGATTATAGTAGATTAAAAGCACAAACATATTCAGACTAAAGAAAAGGCGAAGAAAAACTATTATTTTTCTGTAAATGAGAACATCTGTATATCCAAGATCTGTTCAGGAGTTAATGGCTGTATCGGATGTCACACCGATTCAGTCTCCACTATGCATCGGACCAGTCTACCGCTCGCCTACTGTGTCCCACAATACAAAGCTCTGGTGGTGACGTTAGACAGTAACAAGAAATATCAGTGCAGAAATGCCAAAGATGGTTTTGGGGTCAATTGGAGTCATAATGTATCCATCAGAGAACATTGACAGGTTGCAATTCTTTGGAGAATAAAGTTGATCAAAAACGGTTCAGTAGGTTATGTGTTTATGTAAAGTAAAATAAATGAAAGAGGGAAGAAAAAAGGAAAGAAAAAAAAAAAAATCGGCCCATATACAGTATAGTTATCAGGTGCCGTTTTTCTTGCACTCTCCTAAATATAGACATATATCAGCAATCGTTGCCAGTTTATTAGGTACATCTAGCTAAAGTTAATGCAGTCTAATACAACACTCTTGCAACATATCCTCCCTTCATGAAGGTTTCTTGTAAGCTGTTTAAAAGAGGTGTTGATTCAACTGTATGGCCATTTTCAGACGCTGCAGTTTCTGGTGCTGTAGAACTGTATTGCATTATTCTGTTTGTTATTTAGC
>JAVQJF010045948.1:0-23234 GCA_036023855.1 Gadopsis marmoratus
ACCAGTCCAGGGTGTTTCCCTGCCTCTCGCCCAAATGTTAGCTGGGATAGGCTCCAGCCCCCCCCTGCGACCCTTCGGGATAAGCAGTATGGATAATGAATGAATGAATGAATGAATAAGATAACCGGCAGCTCCATGTTCTTCTCATCTAACTCTTGGCAAGAAAGCCAGGTATGACCTTATGACCTTATCACTCTTTGTTATGGTACATTTTAGCATTTAGCGTTATCCAGCAAGTGTTGCTCATGGCCGGAGTAGCTGCTGTTCCGCAAATGTTTCTTTTTTCATTACATCCTCACAAATATTTGGAATCAAAACAACCCGCAATTGTTGATTAATTGTTTGAGTGGAAGATGTTTTACAGTGTATTTTCAGTGGATCTTTCTTTTAACGCTCTCAGATGTTGCTAAGATGTGTTTAGGACATTTTTGAGCCACACATGGTAGCATCAAATCTGATGGCTTGGACCAGCTTGTAGACTGCCTCACCCATTGATCTTGTCGTCACAGTGACCGTGGATACAGGGATTGCTGAGACACTCGTTGACCTGGGAGAAGCAGGTGGCGTCATGGTAACCTTCTGGACACACGCAGGTGAAGCGGTCGATGCCATCGATACAGGTGCCGCCATTGTGGCAGGGGTTGATGGCACACTCGTCGATGTTGATGTTACACATGGTGCCTAAAAGAAAGCAGACGTTGCTATAGTTTCTGGAGGAGTCTTACAGCAATAGTTTTCCAGTGTGGAAAATATGCTCATTTGCTTTCTTGCTGAGAGTTGAACAAGACTATCGATACCACTCTCATGTCTGTACGCTGAATATGTAGCTGGAGCCAGCAGCCAATTAGCTTAGCTTAGCATAAAGACTAAAAACTGGGGGAAACGGGTAGCCTGGCTTTGCCCAAAGACTACCAGCACCTCTAAAGCTCACTAATCAATGCGTCGCATCTTGTTGGTTTAATCCATACAAAAACCAAAGTGTGAAAACAAGGAACGTTTCCACAGGGGGGTGTGTGCTGGACGTCTTCTTGGCTGGGTGAAGTGACTTCCTGGAGTCTCGTCTTCTGTTCCCGCGCACATTCCCCCGTAAGCGGCATGTTTTATTTTTTACTGTTTCCCCCCCGTTTCCAGTCTTTATGCTAAGGTAAGCTAACCGCCACCTGCCTGTAGCCTCATACTTAATGGAGAGATATGAAAGTGGCATTGATCTTCTTATCCAACGTCCGGCAAGAAATTTATAAAAGTATATCCCAAAATGTCAAACAATTCATTTAAATGATGTAATCACATGACATAATGCCTTTACTGGTGAGTACACGGTGAAGTGACTGTGTATGATTTTAAATGCACAACGCCAACTCACACAGTAGCAGACAAAGCCGCTACACAATGAAATCTATATCTCAGTGCAGTGGATGTATCAATTTCCAGAAACATGAGGGGTTTTAAGTCCCCCTTTGTCGGCCACTTGAAGCGTTGACGCTATTCAGCCTGGTGCCATGCATAACATAAAGGCAGCCCATTTAGCTTTAAAGCAGAGGCTGGCTTCCAAGCTTTTAAAAGCTCAACTTTCAGGAATCTTTCAGGGAATCTTTTCTCCGGCTCAAATCCCAGGTGCCCGTGTGTGCCAGAGTGGATGTGTGTGTGTGTGTGTCCTCTCTTTGTAACGGAGGGCAGCATGTTGGGGACAGGGTGGAGCAGGAAAGTGACACCGGTCGAGCCTCAGAGGAGCGTGCTCACTCGCTCGCCATCTGTCACCCTTTTGTTTTCGTGTTAAAAATCTAATATTCCGTCATATGTAATATAGCTTTGGCAATATAAGACATCATTCATGGCAATAGTGATTGCCTTATTTGACTTGACTGAGAGAAGATGACAAAGTTCTCTCGTCATCCAGAGATAAAAAAAAGAATTGCATGCATAGAAGTTTTTTCTTTTTAATTGATACTCTCTCTTTGATAGTTTCTGATGCTATTTGTAGGTATGTGCTTGTGTGCGACTGGTGACATTTGGTATTTCTCGCAGTCTTAATGTTTGTTCTCTTCCCACAATTGCCAACTTCCCTGCTCGCTCTTCGGGAGGCAGTAAAAGTTTCTACTCTTTAATTTGAGCTTTTATAGGGAGAAGATGGCAAGGAGGTTGAGCCGAATCCTCTGCCATGTTACAGCCACAAGAGTGAGCAAGAATATGGCCAACTCTCCGCGTGCACGTTGCTTACCCGTGTAGCCGGGTTCGCAGGCACACTCGTAGCCATTGATCTTGTCGATGCAGGTCCCATAGTCACAGGGATTGCTCTTGCAGTCGTCAATGTTGATTTCACAGTTGATTCCTGTCAGAAATATTGCTTTCGGTAACCTTGAACGTCAGGCCAAAGTTAAGTTTGCATCTCTATTTGTATGTGTGTGGCAGTTACCCGTGGTGCCTTTGGGGCAGCTGCAGATGTAGGTGTTCACTCGGTCCTGGCAGGTGCCGCCGTTCCTGCACGGCTGGCTCAGACACTCGTTGATGTTGGTCTCACACAGCCGGCCGGTGTATCCAGGGTTGCAGTGGCAGCTGAAGGAGGCTAGGCCATCGATGCAGGTGCCGTAGTGGCACGGGTCAGAGTAACACTCATTGATGTCCGTCTCGCAGTGCCTCCCAGTGTAACCTGGCAAAAGAGTAGCTTTCTTTAGAAGTGATGTACTAATTCTTTTACCTTGTTATGGTGCATTTCACTGGTTTGTTCACTCTCTACAATTCCAAACATTCCACTCCCTTTTTAAGTGGGCCTTAAAAGTGTCAGCGTTTGTTAAAACTTGTATACCTTCAGTGCACTCGCAGGTGTACTTGTTGGGTCCGTCTGTGCACTTGGCGCCATTTTTGCACGGCGTGCTGGCACACTCGTCGATGTCTATCTGGCAAAGGTTCCCAGTGAAGCCTGGCAAAACAACAAGAGGGTGTTACTGTGTGCATGCGAGCATGAAAGAGAGTGTGTGTGTGTGTGTGTGTGTACACAGACATGGCTACTGTGTTCTCACCATTTCAAACCAGTCTCACTCGTAATCCCGAGCCCACACTATAAGAGCTCTCAACGAATCAGAAATCTGCATGTTAATTAACAACTGCGCAACACCGCAAACTCTCCATTTTCCCTTTCACTTCTTTTCAGCACCACTCCAAAAGCAGACGGGAGAGTGGGGGAACCAATTCGTTTAAAGCTGGGG
Organism: Gadopsis marmoratus; assembly: GCA_036023855.1. Classification (NCBI taxonomy): domain Eukaryota; kingdom Metazoa; phylum Chordata; class Actinopteri; order Centrarchiformes; family Percichthyidae; genus Gadopsis; species Gadopsis marmoratus. Next base: position 3,204 of record JAVQJF010045948.1, read on the forward strand.
GAGGGAGAGGGGGAAAGAAATGAGGGAAGAATGAAAGTTGCGAGGCCTCCTGACCAAGGGGTGAGAGACAAAGGAAGGCCTGTCTGCTCAACGCAACACCAAACTGAGCCCGTTGCCTCCTTTGTCCCTCAAAAACTTTTCCATCAGAATGCGCATTCTCCTGTCTTGCTTTCACCCCCTCCACTCCGTGCCCGCCTCTAAAAAGAAACCAGCTTCACCTTTGACCCGCCACTATTCAAACTCGTTGTCATTCAAAATCAACCGGAGGGCTCTCTCTCCTTTTTCCTGGAGTTATTCTCATCTCAGATAGTTTCTTCAGTACAAGCATTAGTAGCATGTTGTCTGATGATGAAGTACACATGCATACAAAGTGTGGTTAGAAAATATTTTAAGGTTAATCACTAATAAATGCCTAATAGGCTATTAATAAATGGATTTTGGTCCAGATTCTCATGGAGCCCTTTTCCCAGAAACTAAGTGGTCAAAAGATCCAATTAGTCAACCTGGTAACCCAAAAGTTGTTTTTATCAATGGATTAAAACAGATCTATGGAGTGTTAGTAAAATATGTATTAACCATTATTAAAGCCATTATAATCCACCTTTTTAATTTCACAGATATTCTCATCTTTCTTTTCCTCTTTCTGATATTTTCTAACTGAAGTATTTGAGTGTATGAGTATGTGCGTATTTATACATTGTACATTAATAAGCCATCAGTTACAGCCTATAAGCATTTTATTAAGAGTGACTTATTAGGAAGTGGTACCAAAAATGTAATTTTGTTACTAATGGCCATATATGTTTGCGACTTATATCAGTGGGAACTACCATAGGCGATTTGTATGAGCTTTGGAGTCACTGTTAAGTGTGCAGCCTAAGAACGAAGATCTTGGCACTTCACGGCTGGCACAGCCCTAGAAATAAAATGCTAACCACGCTTAAACTACTGACTCAACAATAAACAAAACAGTCTGCATCCTGAAGAAGAAACTCCAATAATCAAAAAGTGGAGGATCAGCTGTTTGCAGATGGAGAGGCAGAAAACAACAACAGTCTCTTCTGTATGCGACTGTACGCTGCCAGTTTCCAGCACTGGGAAAGAAGCCGCGACAAACCTCAGCGGTACAAATTGAGTGGGGTTTATTTTTTTTGTGCCAAGATTCGATGCAAAAGTTACGTTTCTCCAGAGCTCAGTTACAGTGACCCAAAATGCACTCCTGGCTGAAATCAAAGAGGCTGGGAAAAAAAGAAAAACCCTATGAAAGAATTTCTTACCCAGATGCACACATATGCATACACACACAAAAGGTGAAGCAGATATGCAAGCATGTACACACACACACACACACACACACACCTCAGCAGCCAAAGAGGGATTTACCCCCAGACTGCTGGAATCAGACATTTCAATGGCTCTCAGTGGGGTTTCCATGGCTATTCCATGTACAGAAATAATAAGAGGGGACCCTCGCCTCGGGCCTGGCTCGCAACAGGGACAAATTTACATCTCAAGCAGGGCGGTTGAGCCCCCTTACCCTTCTTTACCCCCACCCTTCCTGCTTCAGCATAACGGTCTGTGCGTCTCACCCCCCCGCCCCCCAACCCTCCATCTACCCTCCCAAAACAACACTTTCACCACCACCACCACTTTGTGCCGCTTCCTCACATAACCCTCTCTCACTGGCACACACACAGTTTTCTTTAATCTTGTGCTCACTCTTGTACCCCCTCTCTATTAATTCTAAAGCCTCCTTGTTGGGGTGTCTCTCTTTCTTTCCATCTTCCTTTCTTTTTCTCTCAACTGGAGGAATCCTACCTCACTCCACCCAGGCTGCCTTTGATCCACCCAACTCAGAACTTCGCTTTTTTCCACCCCGAAAAAAATAAAAAATAAAATCACTTCCACCTCAATGATCCCCCTGAAAGAATGCAAAACGAAAAAACACATTTGGGCAGTTTGAAGCTGGTTCCTTTGCTTTATTCTTTTCTTTCTTTTCGTCTCTATCCAAGATTCAATAGTTGCATTCCTTCGCCCCTGAAAAGAAAAACATCAATACCGCCTGTCTAAATAGTGTAACTCCAATGGCATTTCTGGGGGGAAAAAAGGCTGCAGCAAAACAACTAGCTGTGCTCTAAACCAAACAACTACCTCATTCGCCGCCACAACACAGAAATTGTCACTTTATGGAGCGTAGCAGTAGCAGCTCCGCCGGCTATTATTAGCTCTCCCTTGTTCCCCGTCGCATTCAAAAGTCTTGTTTAGATCCACAAGTTTCTGCTCACTCATCAGACTTTGTAAAAGGGATAAGAAACTTGTTTAAAAAGTTCAAACTTCCTCAAGCCTTTCCCTATAGATTTTGTTTCCTCCCCTCTCCTCCTCGACTGCCGCGTTTGTTCGAGGCTACCCGGGCCTGCGTAAGCCTGCCTCAGGGCTGGGATTAGTGCCCGTCCAGAAAGGTGTTTGTGTGTGTGTTTGTGTTTGAGAGATATAGAGAGAGAGGGGGAGAGATCGACCTCCTTGCCCCCTGGCCCCATGCCTCCTCCTCCCTCCCTCCCTCCCCCTCCTCCTCCTCCTCTGCAGCAGTACGGCAGCCTCACCTGTGGGGCACTGGCAGTGGAAGGCGTTGATCTTGTCGATACACTTGCCGTTGTTCAGACAGGGGCTGTTGGCGCACTCGTCCGTATCGATCTCGCAGAACTCCCCCCTGTAACCTGGCCAATTAGCAAGGGAGGACCAGGAGGGGATGGATTGGTTAGACAGAGACACAGTGAGAGGCATTTTCACACTACTGTTAACATACTGCTGTAGCGTAGTGGCAATATAAATAAGAAAGGGACCGCAATTAGCAATTATTTTCTTAATCAATTAATCATAGTGCTTGTTTCTTCCAACCAACAGTCCAACACCTTGAGATTTTCATCTTGCTTTCACATACGACAAAGAAAAGCAGCAACTTCCTCAAGATCGAGAAGCTAGAACTAGGACGTTTGGCAGTGTTGCTCGAACAATTACTTAAACGATTATGAAAATGGTTGCCTGTTATTATCTTTTATCTAGTCATTTGACTAATCAATTAACCATTTCAGCTCTATTTTGTAAGATTAATCAATAATCATTTAGATGACACAGTGTCATAAATGGTGAAACCTTCAAGTAGCTCCTTTTATCCGACCAACAGCCCAAAAACCCAAAGATTTTCAATTGATAATGCTATGAGACAGAGAAAATCAGCGAGCCCTGACATTTGAGAAGCTGGAAACTGATTTTGGGGGTATTTCCTGTTTATAAAAGGCTTCAATTATTATGTGACGATCAGAGTTGTTGCTGATTCATTTTCTGTAAATCGGCTAACTGATCAATCTAAGCTCTTCAGCACTAAACAGGACCATGTAAAAAGGAAGAGAATAGAGCCACGTACTGCACACTGCACACATTTAGTGTTTAGTCCTAAACAAGCCTCTATTTTAGTTCATATTAACGCAACAGAGAATATTGCATTAGAAGATACAAAGAAGTGATGCTAACGTGTCCATGTGACTTGTTTGCTAGCCTTGATTTACTGTAAATAGGCAATATGAATCTACAATAGTTCAATAAAGTGAAAACTCCAATATACTATGCGAGGTTAACAATAACACATTTCACAGCCCAAGATAGTCCAACATTTTCAGGTCAAACTGGGAGGTAATAGCTGCCTGTCTTACCTGGCATGCAGATACAGTGGAAGTCTCCTATTTGGTCCAGACAGGTGGCCTCGTTCATGCACGGGTTGGACATGCACTCGTTGATGTCCAGCTCGCAGCGTGGCCCCACGTAACCCCGCTGGCACTTACACTGGAATGAACCCTTGGTGTTTATACACTTCCCTGCGTGCTCACATGGGTTGGAACCTGTTTAAACACATCAATACCTTAACTTTACTTTACTTTAGCGGGCCGTCGTGTACCTACAAGACCTAACAAGGAGCAATTTGACTGTAAAGACATGACGACGAGATGATTTGGGTGGTTTAGTGTAGTTTGATGAAGCCAAACCAAAGTCTCGACTGTGTGCGATTGCGGCAATAATACCCCTGAGGGTGTTATTTACTGCGACTATGTGCACAATTATAACAATTGCTTTGGTATTATGCATTATACCAAAGTACCCATAATAACAGGAAAGAATGAGCTCGTATTGTGGCTTGTATAAAAGAGTTACGAAAGCATGCGTGATGGTTGAAAATCTTTCTTGACAGCGGTTTCTTTTAACAGCTCCCTGAGATAGCAAAAGTTGAAATGTGTCCTCAATCATTCAGACTTGTGGGCTGAAACGAGACAGCAGAGAGTTTGCAGGTCAAATAACGTGTTTTACCCAGCGAGCACTCGTCGACGTCTTGATCGCAGGAAGCCCCGACGTATCCTGATGGGCAGGTGCAGAAGTGATTTCCGCTGACGGGGCTGGTGTCACAGTTGGAGCCTTTCTGACACGGGTTGCTGATGCAGGCGTCGTCCAGCTGGCACAGCAGTCCTGGTACACAACACAGAAGATGGACTTTATAATACTGGACTGAACATCCTCCCATCACTTCTGTCAGTTAAAAGGGGAACTCCGCTGATTTGACACATCAAAGTCTGTCTACAGGCCTTGGGGAGTACTACTGCAGGTGTGAAACAAGCTCTTTATTAGCTGCTGCTAGCATAACACAAGCAAATCTTTGGCCAAACTCTTTGCGGTCATGTTGCATTGTGGGTAATGTGGGCGCCAGGTTTTCACAAGAAAGAAGAATGCGTGTGCAATATCTCTGCTGCATCGATTTTGATATTTTTGCTTTTTCCAGACTGCATCGTGAGTCAAAAAATGTGTGTAGGAGTGTAATGCTACATCAGTGGAGTACTCTTTCAAACTTTACTAGGCTGATTTTATGAACTGCGAGTCTTCTAAAACTGAAGTACTTTAACTCTATGAACCAGTGACTTTAAACCAGCAAACTGGACCCACTACTTTTATGAGTCCAAGTTAAGAGTTTCTCTTTCACAGGACACATATTTAATGTTGAATGACACGTTGAGGTAAGCTGACTTGAACTGAAACACAGCAGCATGTATTTACTCTGAGACTGCAGTGAAATTAACGTCAAAGATTTCATGTTGTTGGGGAAGAAGAAGGAGGTCAAAGAACAAACTAAAATGGACATCACCACATTAGCGTCTTCAAATGGCAGTGAGACATGATGAAATTACATAGCGTGTCCTCTGTAACCTGCAAAAAAGCCCACGGCCGTAGCAGTTTATGACACCAAAACCGCAGGAGAAGGCAAAGATCAGCATTTCTGAACGCCACTTTCTCTGGATGGAGCACTTACTCACTGCCTTCCATTTCATTTTGAATGTGTTACTTCCCACGTGCTTCACACGCCACAATAAAATGCCATTTTTGTCAAAGACAGCTAATCTACCGGAATTAACCTCATAACGCTGTTGCATTTCCCGTCAAGCAAAAGTGCGAGTACCTGTGCGGCCATGGGGGCATTCGCAGAAGAACGATGCTACGCGGTCGTGACAGGTCGACCCCTGGTGGCACGCAGCACTGGCACAGTCGTCGATGTTCTCGCTGCAGTCGTCCCCAGTCCAGCCGTTCACACACACACACTGGTAGCTGCCGTAGGTGTTGTGGCACGTGCCGCCATTTTGGCAGGCATTGGGCATCAGCTGGCACTCATCGACGTCCTCAGTGCAGAGCTGACCTGTGGGAGAACCAGAATGTAAAAGGGAAGTTGGTCTACATGCCAAGAAATGCGCAGTGATAATAACTTTAGTTTCTTAACTAAGAAAGAGCATCGACACAACGTACTGCAGAATCTGCTTTACGAACCTGTAAATTCTGGTTTACACTGGCAGTTGTAGGTGTTGACTCCATCTACACACGTCCCCCCATTCTGGCACCCGTGACCCGGACAGTCATCAATGTTGTGGTTGCAGTTTTTTCCTGTGAAACCTGAAACAAAGAGAGAAATATAAGTAACAGATGAAGTTAGCGCGCGGCTTCATATTTTCAGTTGCTCGTCTCTCCTGGTTTTAAAACAACACGCTCCCATTTACAACAAAGGGAGTGAAACTTCCCCACAGTTGAATGTGGCCAACTGCCTCTTTCCTCCAGAGAAAGAAGGCAGCTGTACCCTCTTGAGGTCTGTGGCAACCTCGCCATGTAATAACATCCACTCTCTTACACCGCCACAAAAGAGGCAACCACTGGTCTGCACATGTGCCATACTGGGTAATATGATGTGAAGCTCAAAAGCTGCACATGGCTTTTTTTTTTTTAAATGAATGAATTTGCTGTTTTTATCACTGTACCCTGTGTGTATATAAAAATATAATATAATAATAATATATATATATATATATATATATAATATAAAAAAAGCCAATGTGGTCATATAGAGGGAGATGCCATGAATAACACGTTTAGTCCGCAGGTTAAGCCTTGAGTTAGTCAAAGTGTATTTGTAAAAAAAATGTTTTTCATCAAACTTTATTGCATCTTTATGGTGTTTCCACTCAGGAAACATGAAAATTTCTATACAAAACAGGTGGATGTAAACCTACTGAGAACAGTTACCATTACGAAACAGTATGAAAGTACAAAATAAACAAGGTGTCAAATGCATTTTTTTCTCATAAAGCATTTGCAAAACCATTTTTTTTGCCATGTTTGCTAGCTTGCAGAGTTGGCATGAGAAGTTGCCACACAAATTCATTACATGCATTTCTGGACTCAGTGGTAAAAGACAAAGGTAGTCTGTGTGAAGGTGATGAGGTGGTGGGTAGGACTATATGACTACAGTCCCAGTAAGCTTTGCTTCACTCCGCTATGTGAATAAGGATGTTGTCCTTTGACCATTTCCTCATGATAAGCTCCGATGCCTTCCTGCTCTGCCTTGTTCACACACCAAAGCAAAAACACACACATATGTGTACACACACACACAGGACAAAACATAAGCAGGAACACGCCCTGTCCTACATGACATCATCGCCTCACCAGCAACTTGCAGGCACCGACATTTAAATTCAACTTGAGAGACTTCAGGAACACAGTGCATTTAGAAACCTGCCATTAATTCAAGAGGACCACATGACTCGTGTCAGCTCACAAGTGACACATATGACCAATTTGATCGATACCTCGTCTGAAAAACCTTTTCTAAACCTAAAGACTTCATAACAAGAAACTATGTAAAGGCCTGGAAACACCTGAAGGTTGCACACCAAAATTCGTCTGCCCATCTTCAAGAAAGATTTGGGTCTATTTGCAGGGCTGGTGGGTAACTGTAGCTAGGGAGCTAACTGCTAACACGCTAGCCAGTCGAAGTAGCTCCCTGAGCTTCTATTTGCTCTGTATTGTGCCGTTTAATCCCTCCTCTGCTGTAGCTCCCTAGCCATGAATTTAGTGAGATATCTCCACCTGGCACACAGGTGCACTCGTAGCTGGTCTCTCCCTTCTGAACGCAGGTGCCTCCATTATGGCAGGGCGACGGGTTGCAGGGCAGGAAGCGGCTCTCGCAGTGCTTGCCCGTGTACTCCTGTGGGCATTGGCATTGGTAGCCGCCGACATTGTTGAAGCACAAGCCACCGTTCTTGCAGGGCGACGGGTTCGCATCGCACTCGTTGACGTCCTGTTTGCAGGTCTGTCCGAAGAAGAAGGGCGTGCAGGCACAAATGTAGTGGGAGTCAATGTAGGAGCACTGGCCGCCGTTGGCACACGGGTTTGAGGTACAGGGGTCGGCTGTAAGGCACACGTTACCTGAGGGCACAAAGACATGATGTTCTAGTCTGGGCAGTGGTTATTTTTCTTAAGGTCAGAGGATTTATCATCAGACAGAAATGCCTTTATTTTTTGCCTGAGTTAATATAACGTAATCTGAGACGATCACAAAAAGCATCTAGTTTTTTTCAAAGTATGTTTTCTCCTTTTTCCGTTTGTGTTTATCATCTTGCGACCCATCACATGTGTCTTAGGCCCAATGCCCAAGTTAGAAACTCATGATACTGCTGTGTGTTACCTATCCATCCAGGTGGGCAGCGGCACTTGTAATCCTGGAGACTGTCCAGGTCGCAGGTGCCCCCGTTGCGACACGGCGAGCTCATACAGGCGTTGACGGGAGTCATGCAGTTGCGGTCGGTGTAGCCCAGTTTGCAGGTGCAGCTGAAGTCCACCGTGTTCCCCCTGAACACGGGGCGACACATGCCATCGTTCATACATGGCAAGGTGGCGCACGGGTCACGAAACTGGCACCTGCTTCCTATGTATCCGTCCCGGCAGCTGAAAAAAACACACGTAGAGATGTCAACAACATTTCTTGCAGCCACGGACAGATGAGAAATGATACGGTTGAATCTATGAGGAAGATAAATTACTTTGTCTGTGTCTCTAGCTCAACTTACAGATAAAATGTTTTCATCTAATAAACCTGAGCTTTATAGCATTTAATATTTCCCCCAGGAGTTTCTCCTTTACATAACATAAACAAAAAATGCCAGGGTGACCCACCTCACTTATTCAATACTTGAATAGCTCATTTCCTTTCTCACTACTGTTTATAGGTTTGTCTGGATTAAATAAAGTATGACTGGACTTTGGGCTGACTAGTTGGCTGAACGTCTGGTTAGATATCAACTGTGATGAGAGTAAATTTAGATCAGAAAGAGAATCACAGTCTGTACATTGAAACAAAAATGTACTGTCCAGCCCCGCTCTGAGTAGGTAGGAAGAATATTAAAATTCCATGTTAAAATCTAACTATCGCTTTAAGGAATTATCAAACAAAAGATCCTGAATACATACAATTTACTAATGATCTAATAAAAACCTCCTATTGGCAAGATATATTGGTCCATTCTTTATTTTTTCCTCATTATAATTAGCATTACAAAGAGTGGAATTTGCCAAAGGGAATTCCCAAACACTATTTTCATCCATCCAATCTTTTTTCAGCTCAGCACCGATTGAGACGTTCACAAGGGTAAGACAACACTTCGGACTAGCAAGGGTCATCCCTTTGTGCTCTACTGTGCTTATAAATCAGCTGCTTGGGTAACAACAGCCTTTACCAACAGGACTAACTGTCCATTTCTCTCAGAAGATGGTCCTGCCCTGCTGTTTTTACAACACAGCAACACGGCCACGAGAAGCTATGCTGTAAACGGGACATTCGTCTTTCTACCATCACCCCTCCCACCTCCCAACTCCCACCCTCTGTGAACAATGTGGTTCAGGCTGTAATACAGAGCGGTGGGTGGTGAGGGGGGGGGTTACAAACTCCTGTGACGTTTCTCACAGGTTGTGTCTGAGTCATAAACGCCGCTCGGACCCCAGCGAACCAGTTCCCAGAGCAGCTGCAGAGGGACACATTCACACATTTACAATTACAATGAGAGGAGTTGAAGGGCGTCCCCTGAGGATACGCGCGGCTCAACAAAGGGGCCGGGGCCACGGCCACACACACACACACACACACACACACACACACACACACACACACACAGGGCATGCACACACTCATACCTACACAGTGTGTAGCCTTTTATACATCTCTCACACACACACACACACACACACACACACACACAGAGGCAGGAAGATTATGCACAGGACCTCGTAAGTTTACATTCACATGCATACAACACTGTAGGTGATGGTCAGTCAAGTGAAATTGTGCAGCTTTGAGACTAAAGCAAATGTTACTGCCAACTATTTGAATAGAGGTTGGTCCTAAAACAGTAAATATTATACCAAAAGGGTATTGAGGTCCAAAACCCAGCCCTTTTCGCAGTTCTTATTTGACATCAAAACCAACCACCTCAAACCTGCTACATTAGACCCTCCCTACCGCCACCACGTTCCCATATTCATCACCTGCAGAGATTCAATACTGCTGTCAACAATGCTGGGAGGCCAGGGGGGGGGGGGGCTCTTGGTCATTACAAAAACAAAGCATCTAACTCAAAACCAGAACAAAAAAATCTGCAGTATTTGGAACTCTTGCTCCCAATTCGTCCTTTCCAGAAGTCGAGACACGAGAAAAGCAGCCGTCATGGCACCCTTCAGCAGCTCTCGGGGATGAAATGTGCCCAGCTTTGACCCTTTTGTCAGCACTCATTCATCCTGAGGACAAGGCAGCATCTATGCCACAGTGTTTGAGCTGCAAGCCAACATTATGGGAACTTCAAAGCACCGCGCCACCACCTCGGCGCTCGTTATGCTTCCCTCCCCAGAGAGGATTTACTCCGGCATCAGACAACGCACGGGAAGAGGATGAAACGGAAGACACTGGGCCGCAACCTGTCAAGAAACATGAAAGATTTCTGAAAAAGTGAATTCCTGCGCAGAGGAGGAGAATTACACAGGGAATGTCTAGGAATCAACATTTCTGAGGCTTTGTTGTTTCTTTCTATCAGGACCGTTTGTCAAATTCTTGCCTTTTGTTGTTTTTCTCATTGAATATTTTTGTGTTTTACTCTCACACAGAAAGCAGTATTGAGCAAAAAACAGGTCAGCTGTGGCGGGTCGTCCATTAATTCCAGGTTCGATTTCAGCTCCGCCCCGGTTACTCCTGTCCACATGTCGAATTGTCCTTGGGCAAGACAAGAAGATGGAGACCAGCATGGCCTCGGTGTGTAAAGCACTTTGGGAACCATTAAGGTTGAAAAGTGCAAGTCCATTTACCGAGCGGCCTTCCCACAACATTAAAACCCGCCGTCGCTCTCAAATACATGATCAGAGCCAGCAAGTCTGTTAGCCCTGAGGGGCTGGCAGGACCATGTCCCCAAACATTCCCAGGGGGTCCAGTGTGTGTAAATAGCCCCTCTGTAGGGACAGGCTTGTTTAGACAGGGTCTCCCTCTCAGGGGATTAGGCAGCCTTAGGACTGTGGTCAGGAAAAGACAACATCACATGCTAGGCTGCACAAACAGCAGTGGTGGCACGTCACCACGTAGAGAGGCGAGAGTGCTGCCTCCGCTGGTTGTCATTTAGCCTGCGATCTCTGTAGCATTAAAGGGCAAACAAGCAGTGGTGTCAGAAGCCGAAAGCCAAATCAGTTACATACAAATAAAAAACTGACGGCGCGTTTTCTTTTCGCGGACACGAACCCTCCAAACACCGAGAATAGACTTTACAGTGAAGCAGGTTTTTAAGAAAGAAGGAGCCGATTGAGCCTGTTTTGTGAAAAATATCAGATAAAGTTTGTAACATCAGATATAATATAATATCAGCGACTTATAAACGTGTTAAAACATGTCTGGAAGGGATCAGTCAAGTAATTATACAGCCCAAAATCACTACTTTGCCTGAAAGGGTTTTACAATCTGCAACATGCGACACCCTCTATCATTAGACCCTTGATTCAGACAAGGAAAACGTTCCCACAAAACTAAGTAGGAAACGTAGGCCTTTTAATCCGACGAAACATTGCAACAAGCTTTGATTACGGGACTGAAAGGAAAACCAACCAGAGTCACAAATGCACCAGAAAATTGAGGATCTCGTCTTCGCATACGATCCTGATTTAATGAGACGTCTACTTTGAAGTCCAACACTTTTTACTGGAGTTGCCGCGACAGTGAAGCTGTACTTCTGGCAACTTTGCAGGCTGTTGTTCTGCCCCGTGGCAGTAAAAGGTGACACACACGAAATACAGGCCCCGATAGTGACCGGACTGGGTATCCGTCAAACATGACCAATCCACATTACAGTAAACGCAGCTTCTTCATCACTGTCATTACAAAATGCCCTGTTTTTGATGCAAGTCACATTCATGCAGTCAGTTCTGCACACCGCATGCATGCGTGAGGTAGCTACAACGCAGGTTTTAATTCGTGAGAAAGAAAGCGACGGCATCAGGTCGCGCATCTCAGTTAAGGCATCAAAATCAGTATCGGGAGAAAAAAAGTGAGCTGCACATAGCATGCTCATGTTGACAGACCCAGCTGATCTGTGATGCTTTGTAAAGGAAACCTCAATAACAAATAATGGAGAACTTTACTGATATTTAAACGCACAACATCTAACGTGAAATAGTCAAATAGTGCTTCTCTGCGGCAGTTCCACTTTCTGATTTAATCTGATCTTTGCATTAAAACCTGGCGGCGTCGCTGGAAATTCTCCCGCACAATCTTTGAGCATCCGTGTCCATTCCTGTGTGTGTGTGTGTGTGTGCGTGTGCGTGTGCGTGTGCGTGTGCGTGCAGGGACAGAAGCAGCAGATCTGGCTGCTAGAAGGCCAGTCTAGTTAAGTCCCAGCGGTGACGGGTGCTGAGGTCGTGAGGCGCCACACGAGTTCGCTGGAAAAAGGCCGCAGGGAGCAGGTGCGCATGTTAATGAGGAGACGGCAGCTGCTTCCCCGGCCATTCACACACACACACCCCCTATCCCACCGCTCTGCCTCCTTCCTCTCCATGGAACACCATCCTACTACTGTCCTCAAGCATAGACGGAGACCGAGGCCATGCACATCAGAAAAAAAGAAGCTCATTAGCTTAAGAAGTAGTCTGAGTTTGTTATGTTGAAGGAATCCCAGGGCAGAAAGGGTGATCTATCTATAAAGGAAGATTTAAGAAATACATAAAATCCGTTTTAAACCAATTCAAATTTTGAAAAGGTGTGAATATAAGTAAAGTAGCAGCCTGACTGCTGTTGAATACATTGTCAGACCTTTTACTTTAGACTCGACGCTACTTTACGGGACATCTTGAGTTGGACATTTTTTACAGTGTTGGCATCTGAATGCCCCCCCCCCACCCCCACCCCTCCACTTAGCAGAGAAATGAAGAGCGAGAGAGGAGGAGAAAAGAGAGCGAGCGCAAAGGATGAGTGGGCCCATTGTTTTTCCTCCCCATTCAGAGCTGACCACAGGCCGGGGCGTGTTCAGCTGTTACACCTCCTCTTTCCTCTCCTCTTTCTCCCTCTGTCTCCCAAAAAAAAAAAAAAAAAAATCTTTCTCTGAATCTTCGTTCATAACACATGGCTCATCCCTGAATTTTCCCCCTCTTTTTCTCATTAATGGTTTCACTTCCTCTGTTCAAAGCCGTGTGGTCGCTGGCATCCTCTCGCTCCCTCTGTGCGCCTCCCTCCCTCCAAACCCCCTCCGTCTCCTACACCCCCGTTTCTTTTCATTTGCGAGACACCACATTAGGATTTATAAGTCTCAACTGACTACTGCTCACCCCCCCAATAACTTTCTTCCAGGCTGCTCTGCAACTTTGTCAGTGGTCTGCGATGTTGGAGGCCAAGCACAAGGCACAAGGGAAGCTTAAAATCCAAAAGACACACAAGCGGTGGGACAAACAAAGGAGTCTGGGGGAAAGAAAACTGGAACTGGTTTGGTTTTGGTTTTCAAGGGGAAAAAGGCAGAAAGGGGTTGTCGGTTCAGATGGAATTTTGGTGTTTACTCTAAAGAGTCTCCCGTCCTGATTCTTAAACCGAGGCTCGCTGGCTGCCTCACCTTATGGCTCCTTGAGGAAAAAGAAAAAAAAAAAAAACCTCGAACCAGCTTTGAAACCTCGCAAAACAGCCCAGCGTCTCACACCGGGGCCTAACAGACAAACAGAAAGGGCCCCTGCACCCACGTGGACGCACTATCCAAACACACTGCGGCTGAGGTTCTCGCAGTAAGTCAACTGTAGCACACGCCGGGCAAAGAATGGTAACAGTTTGCTCTTTAACTTGGCAGGAGCCCGTCAAATACACGCCCAGCGCAGAGCGGCTTTTACGGGCACCGAGCTGAACTGCCTCACTGAGAGCGCAAAACACAAAAGATATTCAACGACTCTTTTATGGCGTCTTGGCTGTATTCAAAACAAACACAGCAAAGCAGCTGCTTCAACAAGAGAAGTCTGCTGATAATCTCAACAGCAGCAGGTAAACTGGGCTGCAGGCAAAGGTAAATAAAGAAGACATGAAAAGAGGGGCACAAATCAGAAGCTGAGCAAATATCAGGTGTTTGGGAAGGTATCGTATAACTGCAGGGACATTATATTATATGCAGTGGAATTATCTCTCCGGTAAGGCCGATACTGTTATTATCTTTTCTGTCATCCATGCCCAGTAGCCCGCATTGTTCTCCTCCGCGCTCACTTCTGGGCCGTCTCCTCTTCTATCGCTGCCGCGGTAGCCCGTGGCAACACTTCCGCGACACTGATGGGATGCGTAACAGGGCCGCGGGGCGGCGGCTCGAGCCTGCAGCAGATGTTGCGGTGACATCTGACCCGTGGCCAGGCGTCACTCTGAAGGGGCTTTCCTCAGAGTCCCCACTGTGGGCCAATCTGCCATCTGCCATCTTTCTGAGGTCACACACAGACGGGCACAGTGTAATATGTGTAATATGCATGTGCGCTGTATTCAGATCAAAACCTAGAATGAGCACGCGGATTTTGGCAGCTGGGATTTTCCCACCTGCATCCATTTTAAGGAGGTCTGTATATTAGATTGTGCCACGGAATCAGTGTCTGGTTCCATTTATGTAAATGGCATAATTAGGATTATTTGAGAATAATTGACTGTTTTTTCATCTTTTTATGGACTTGAGCAAAAAATAACAGAAGCCGAGTCGTGCTCAGGCCGTTACTTGAAGCAAAAAATCTGGTTCATTACATCTTGCATCATATTTTGAATTTGGATTTGAGATTTGGAAATCATTTCTATTGTTTGGGATGTACTCGCTACGGTCTGGGAACACGGGGAAAGTCCGAGATGGCAACAAACACGAACAATCAGACAAGTTGTGGACAAGCCAACAGTTGGAACCAGATTATCTAAACCCCTTTATCTGGAGATGAAACAGAAAGGGAATTCCGTCTCAGCTATCCTTGTGAGGATATGCTCCGTGTTTGTGTTTTATATAATAGTAAATTCACTATCTTGTGGATGTTTGAGTTGGTTGAACTAAAAGCCAAACCGTTTTGGAAATGTTTTATTTTTTTTGCTTTTGCTTCCTCTTCTCAGACTTTGTTTTCGCCTTGTTGCCAAGCTCCCAGACCTCAGAGAGGACGTCCAAAAAGATGTAAATAACACACAAGGTGTAATAAACCAGAAGCTATGCTTTAAGGCTGTTCTTTAAAGTCGTTCGTCTTTAATCTCTCCCTCAGGTGTCTCCTTCGGCAACCAAGAGCTTTCAGCCAGGAGTCAAACTGTGTTAGTGGAGCATGTTTGTCCCTCTGCCCCCCCCCTCCTGTCTCCCCACCACCAGGTCTCATTTCCTGGCTGTTTGGTTCTGTGCCTGGGCTAAGTCCCCTTTAGTCGTGTCTGATCTGTTTTAAAAGCACTGCCCAAGGGGGGGGGGGGCTCTCTCTCCTCTCCTTCCCTCCACGCTTCCCTCTCTTTTCGTTGCACAATACTTGGCTAACCACACTGACAACTCTGCCGCCACTGGTGGGGGGAGAGCAACACTTAAAATGCACGCTTAAATTCAGCTTCAGTCACACGAATCCAGTCTGTAGACACAAAAGTAGCTTTTTCGCTAAAACCAAAGCTGGCACAAGGAAAACTGGGTTGATGTTTGTTGTGGAACTGAAACCAGAGTTACCCACCAAATCCCCACTGGCTGCAGAAATTACAGGGGAAACGCTTGCCCCGCGTTCCCTCTCCTTACGGCCATCCCTCTTTCCCTTCCTCTCTAATCGTACAGGAGAGCTGACCTGGCCAGCCCACATCTGGCAGACTTCATTAGAGACCCTGTTTATTTGGGAGCCTTATGGACACAGCCCATGGGAAAGAGCCAGCTCCCCCAGGGACCAACCACTCAGAGAGTGTGTGTGTGTGTGTGTGTGTGTGTGTGTGCATGTCTTAGCAGCTCTAATGACTTCTGCCACTGCCGACTTTACAAGGCTGGGAACCACTTAATGTCCTTTCGGGCGTCTGAAGGTGTAGCTGACAGCGCAACCGGACACTAAGGTTGTTACTGTACGCGGCGAAGGTTTGAGCCAGAGCCTGAAAAAACGTCTAGGATTGGGCTGCTAGGAGGCTTTTCATTTTTTAGGTGTTATATGCTGCAAATACACATTTATTTTGGGAGTTAGCCCAACTCCCAAAACAAGCTGTTGGCTGTTAAACATTAACTGGTAAACGTGCCTCGTAAGCCAGTGTCTGTTCGCTCAGCCAAAGATGTTTTTAGGGGGTGAAATGCCACTCCCCAGGCAAGACCGGAACGACTGCACCCCCCACGTTTCTTTTAACCTACATTTGATTACATTTGATGAAATTGGCATCATTTACAGGATGCCAAATCAACTAGTATCAGTTTCTTTTTGCAATGTACCCGTGGATGTACAGACAACCATCACTGGAGTACTTTAACACTGAACAAAACTTAAAAATGTGATGATTCTCAGGCAAGTTCTGGAGTTGTATGGTCAATAGACGTCAGACATAATGATATCCTCCAGCATCTAATCTAAAGACGAGGTCTGTGTGTTAGGGTCTGAGTGAGTTATGACTCAGAGAAGTACGATTTTTGCAGTAGTTTTGCCTCACAGTTTGAAATCCTCCGCTTTACTGTACTACGATATACAGTGTGTCTAAAATGATATGTCTAGTATCCATTCTTGTATTACTTAATATATCTGTAGCACAGTGAACCCTCTAGAACTGTAGTCAGGGGTCCATTTGGCCCCTCCCAGACAATCCTAGTCAAGCGCTGTAGCTTATACGCCGTGTGGAAACCGTCTTATTTTTCCTCCTGAACAATCAGATTCCGTGATTGGTATCGGCCTTACGATCTGCATTGCCGCTTAACTGAACAAACCGCTCTGCTTCACTACAAAGGCATCGCACGGCATTCTCCTAAATATCCTGCGAGTGCGTGTGCATTAGGCAGCGAGAGTGACTGAACAGCTAAAAGCACACCTGGCAGACAAAGTCGAGCTGCTTCTGCTTGGAGCTGAATGGGTGAAACCACAAGTAATCATGGGTATTATGGAGCATGCTGCTGTGTGGGTGAGTACACGTCCTGCTTAGCTGTTATACTGTAACCCACAGACAGGTGGTCTGGCTGAAAGAAAGAAAGAAAAAAAAGAAAAAGAAAAGGAGGAAGTGTGGTTTGGAGTATGCCCAGTGTCTTTGTCACACACACACACACACACACACACACGTTGACTGTCAGTCCGCTCAGCCTGCGATCAAAGTTTATGTGATTTGTCTTGGCATATGCCAAGTGGGGAGGCTCGAATATCGCTAATCCTCTGCGCTGAGGTTCCCCACCACCAAGTCACTTCATTCGGCCAGGACACCCCGACGATCAGCCCCCTCACCAGCCGGACCTCCTGCCAAAAGGAACCCAACACCGGCGGCAGCGGCCATATAAAAGCCTTGCGCTGTGTGTTTCTCGTTGTGCGATGATATGATCAGATACGGCACCTTTTCTTCCCTCGGGCCACTCCGAGGCTGTTTCCTGGCTCTGAATGGAGGTGTGTGTGAGGGGGGGTTAAGATAGACTTGTCTGACCGGAGCAAACAGAGGTGCCATTAAGTCAGTCCCCAGAACCGGAGAGACAAGGGCTCACATTCATTGATGTGGATGTATACTGTCGCAGTCCCTGCACATACCAGCAAGGAATTAAAGAGTCCGTCTGTTATCCAACGTAAACACAGGAAAATCTGGATTAAAGTTCTCGCATGTTCAGATCTTAACAGTTTGCCATCCCACACTGAAATTTCAGAACTTGTGTACGCTTTGTTTTCCTGTGTAAAGACAGCAGTTAATGCTGATGCACAGACAAGTTTGAATTATTTTGTTCAGTAAAAAAGGGATTTTGCAGAAAAACATATACTCCTTCCAGAGTCGAGGCTTTAATCTAAAGGTGACCGAGCATTTGCCATCAGGGCCCCTCGACTCTGCAACAACCTGCCTGAGGAGAGAAGGCTCGCAGAGTCAGGAACCTTAAGGAAAGTTGATATTATTATTATGGTGTCTATAATGGAGAGCAGGGATCTTATTGGCACCAATATAAAACATTTAAATGCTACTAACAATCACACAACATGAGTAACAATATTTTCAAGTTTGCCAGTTTGGAGAGCATGATGGTAGGAAAGTTATTGTCAAATGAAATGCAGGCAAATCAAGTTTATTAACTTACTAAACTGATTTATTACCTAACGTGCAAACAGCTCTGGTCTTTGTGCCCAAGTAGTTTCTCTCGACTGACAAAGTAGAGGAATTTCTCTGGTATGCTTGCATCCTTCCAGTCTGGCCTCCACACAAACTTCATCTACTACGAGAACCTAAAACCTCAAAACCCCGCATCATGCGACTCCCCGCGATCAACACGCTGTCAGAAATCTGTTGCATTTTTTCATCACGCTGCCTAACTGCTGATGAAGGTATGCGATCTCTCTGTGGCGATCTCTCATCTCTCTGGGCAGAGAGAAGCTCGGCCGAGAGCTGCATTGATTCCGGCCATTGTGCCAGTGGAATCCGGGAGTTATTTTTCCTGGTCTGGATTGCCTCTGCTCTGTCACTGCTGTCTCCTGCTGCCAAGCCTCTACAGTAAACGAGAGGCCTCCTCGAAGCTCTTTGGTGATAAACTTCAGGTCAGGATCTCACTGGGCCAGCCGGGCCAGATATGAGGAGGAGATGGTATTTATGGTATGGCATGTCAAGTAGGCATCGCTGTCAGACTATATAAAACTGAAGCATCCGATGCCACTTACTTGACCTCGACATAGCACTTGAGTTCAAGAGCGGCGACAATTCAATGAGGCTCAGTGGAGAGAAAAAAGAAAAAAAACAACTCTCTGCATGCTTCCACTAGGAAACACTAAAGTACTGTTTATCCTTCACCAGGCTAAAGCAGGATATCAGCATTAGAAATATATCAATGAACCGTTTTGACGAGTTACCGGAACACGTCGCACTAAGCTTCAGACAGGATCCACCTGGTTGCAATTATTTCTTACTGTTCATGTCCTGATACTCCAGCTGTGCTGCGTCAATGCACTTGGTGTGGAAGTCATCGATCTGGGATGACTGATTGCTCGCAGGACGTTCGTGTAAAAGGAGCGACGTTGGCAAACCTAATAGAGTGTTCAGCCTGTGAAAACACTTGTAGCCTATAATGTCTTCCGTGTTCTCCTGGGGGGCATGGGTTTTGAAAAATGTGGGCCTTTGCCAGGGAGGGTCTGAGGAAAGATGCTGTTTTGCATTATGAGTGATCCTACCAGCAATATATCCTTATTTCCTTATAAAACATTTTAACTGTGTTCTTGCCTCTGTACGTTTGGTTCAGTGTCACTTTGACTAATTCTGACTTTTTGAGAGCGAACTCCATTTGGGTTATGTCAGTTTTGGGCATGTGCACAAAGAAGGGGGTGATGGTTAATGGTTTAACTTGACGTCACTATACAGTAACTCCAGCAGGGCACAAGTACACAAGGAGCAACTGAACACTTTCACATCAGCGTAGCCCAAAATCATTAACTGATCAATTTTCAAGGCAAAATTTCAAGTTTCATTATTGATCAATCTGCCGGTTATTTTTTTAACTAACCAATTAATCGCCAAGTCTATAAGATATCAAAAAATGGCATGAAAAATACCCGTCACAACTTCTCAACGAGCCCAACGTGACATCTTCAGTCTTTAGTTCAACTAAAAGCCCAGAACCCAAAATATTCATATTTGTAACGCTGAAACCACAGAATATTTGGGCATTTTATCACTACGTGTGCTTTAAACATTACCTTAATTAATATTATTAATCATCTGTTGACCCACTGATTGATTAGGTTAAGTTTCTGTTACAAATAATTTGCTGCCCAAACTTGATGAACCTAAACTGCTTTGCAGGAGTTCCCAGGCCTCTGGTGGCCACAGTGGCGACTAACACAATAAGAGAGCAATGTTTATACACACACACACACCCAGTGTCACAAACTGAGCCTTGTGTGCAAACATTTTCAAAACTGCGAGGACGTCCATCTGCATGCTTAATTGGAGACGTCTGAGGAGGAGGGCAGTGCGGTGGCACAATTATGGCTTTGTGGCCCAATGAGGAG
>JAVQJF010045950.1:0-30094 GCA_036023855.1 Gadopsis marmoratus
TCTCTCGTGGTTGTTCTCTCTCCTTTCTCTTCCGCCTCTACTCTGCCCCGAACCACTCTGAGAGTCGTCCTTAAGAGGCATCTGTTCTCCTGGTAGTCTCTGATGAGTAATGTGAGGCAGGTGTGTCCATTCCCACGTGCCCATTGGTTGGAGTCTTTCCACCGGGATGAACACACCTGCTACCACTTCCCCCAATCTTCTTCTCCCCGGTTGCCTAGCAACGGGGAAGCGTCCTGTTGTGCCCACAGGTCCGCAACAGTATGAAACTGAAACTTCGGCCCCAGTCGTGGAGGGCTGCTATTGTCAGGAATCACTTGTTTGAAATATCAAGCTTCTGGTCAAACTGTCTGCCTGCTGTTCAGTACAGAAGCCGTCAATCAAGGTTCATGGAGCTCGTGCGCTCGTGGCCAGGGCCTCCCTTTGAGAGCAGAGTGGCTGCTTTGTGCACGTGCAGCTTAGTTCTATACAGGAAGGTGCAGTTAATTCCCTCTCCCTATGTTTAGTTTCCTGCTCGCAGCTGCCTGCACAGCTCTCTGTTGTTGAATTTGTGCGTGAGGCAGTTAATATTTGCGCATGTGTAACAATATAATTTGCTCGTGAGCGCGTTTAATCACGCTTGCAACATATGACATGAAACCATAATCTGCAGCTGAAAAACTCTGCTAGCTATGGTGGTCAACCGCTGGCTAGAAAGGAGAAGCTGCTTGTGTCCAGCTCTGTCTGAAAGCGCTTTGTTTCAAAAATGTAATCTGCCACCATTATCTCTTTAAACTGCCTATTGTATGTGCCATGTGAAGATGGAAAGCTTGACAGGCATAGCAATAGTAACTAAGAGGAGAAGGCTGAGCGAAGGGTAATAAGTTTAGAGTTTGACGTCTGGAAGTTCAAGTACGAGAGCAACATTGCAGAGCATCATTTTCACAAATGCTATCAACAAATTGTTGCATAGAAAATATATGATAGTACATTTAAGGTTCTGAAGCCAGAGAGAATGTCTCACCACCAGGAAGCAGTGGAAGTGATCAGAGTCATATTTTCATTGTTCGACAATGCAAATGGATTCTCCTTATATCAGCCTTGGCAGAGGCATTCTCCTGCCTCTGAAGTGAATCAAGCTTCAAACCTCAACGTGAACAGACACACAGATGGCTGCTTTTATTGATTTGGACTAAATCTCCCTTTGATGAGGCGTTGTGTAAATCAACAACACACTCTACGTTGGCTGATTATCCAGCTATGCTGCAGCAAGGCTTGTTTGTATTGAACCTCAGAATAGGTAGCAACCCAAGCAGGAAGGGAGCCGACAGCGCTAACTATGAAACTTAAATGTCCCTGCCAGTTCTGCATGCTTAATTTAGCATGTGTGTTTTTGTGACACGCACTCACTCTCACACATGCACACACCATCACATTTGTCTCCTGTCAGGGGCTAGGAGAGTTTCCAAGCAGGAATAAGGAGTTATTGATTACCCTCTGAGTTCGTCTTTATCCATGTGTGCTGTACATGTGTGCAATATGTATTCTGTATTGTGTACTCGTTAAGAACTGTTCAACCTTCTGCATCCAAGTGGAAAAATTGCCTTTCTCCTCATTTAGCCACATCAAAATGCACGACACATGATGACAAGACATCGCACACGCTCTGCTGGAATCAGTGCCGCTTATTGCTTCAGATTCGATGAATGACTTTGGAAATGTAAATCACGCAAAACAACTAAAACAAGATGCTCCTTGTAGCTTGCTTCATAATCATCACATTTAGGCTGTTTCTTCAATGTCAAAAGTTATCCAGTGATTGTTGTCTGCACAGCTGTGGTTAGAGTGCACACTGACACTGCTCGCAGCTACTTTAGCATGACTTTTGATGGTGTAGATGCAGCAAAATATGAATAAATATAAAATAAGTAACTCATTTGTTTTATTTTTTTTAATTTACACATCAATACATTTTGTGACTTTACTATGGCTCTAATAGCTTTAAAACACTTACAATCTCCTATATCTGTTCAAATATAGACAATTGTTGTGTGTGCTGCATGATGTTTTTCTATAAGAAGTGTCCCAGAACATGTATAGTACCAAAATGATGGCTTTGCTGAGCAGCTCCGGGGGGAATAGAACAATATATTGCATGTCTAGCTACGACATATAATTTGCTTTAAGCCTGTAAAGCCAAAGCCAAGCCAAAACAGCCTAAGGTTGTTAATAGGAATTAAATGTTGCTTATGAATGGAAACATAAAAATGAGGCCTCCACAGAGACAATTGTGAAGAAAAACATAGTTATAAAAACTCACATTTTAGAACAAGCCTCGGGGCTCACAATGACAATGGCAACATGTGACCTGAAACCTTTGGCCTGATAAAACACAGCATAGTTGCTAAGAGACATGAAACCTCATTGTATTAACCGTGCTCTCTATTATAAAACTATTACAAATATTTAAAACTTTAAATTTAGCCCATTAAGTGTAAGACATTGCCACGTTCTTTATTTAGTATACTATGAGGATTACGAGTCTTTGCCAATGACCAGAAGTCACCAGGCACACATGCACTGATTACATGCACACTGGCATGATTGTCGCTTGGCCTCTTGTTACAATTTAAGTCGCGATGCATTCCCACTGACATGAAGTGATTGCGTGGCAGCTCGCTGATTACTTAATTATTTTGTGTCCTGCGTTTTCACATTCCCTGCTCTCTCACGGACTCCCTCTCTTTGGCACACCTCCGTCTCATTCATTTTGTACTCTGCCTCCGTTCTCACCAGGAGTGAACACATGCCTGTTCTGCAGATTGCTGCTCAAGGAAAGCTTGGTGAATTCCAATCAAACACAAAGGACGTGTAAAACACACACATAGGCCTTAGAATGCACAAAATAATTAAGTAAAGTGCTGAACGTGCATCTTAGCAAGCCATTTAGACTGAACTTGAGTTTATTTAGATTTAGTTTCTTAATGTCTTTCTCAATGTAGATTTCTTTCCTAAAAGCAATGGCTCATCAAGAGACACAAGAAAAATGAGGCAATGCAGGCTCACCTGATGCTGGAAGCCTGTGAAATGAGGGCGGTGAAAGCTATGATCAATCGACATCTAAGTCCATGAACAGAAGCTAGCTAGCTACATAGCTACATCCACGAATAAAAGTGAAATGGCCACACAAACAACGACATACATAGATGATGTTGACACAGTTGTACAGGGTGTTGTAACTTGACTTACAGAATTAATAACTCTTAAATTAACATATTTCTTTGATTGTCTTGAAAAACATTAACTGCTTCTAGCAACTGCTACCATAGCAGGACAGATATATCACTTGCTTCTGATTGGTTACTGCAATAAAACCAACCCTATCACTGGAGAGAATGTTGATTTTGGATAATTCTGCAAAACCCAGGTATAAACCCAGACTGCAACACAAAGCCTGCACTTCCCTTTGTTTCTTATTAACTCTATACATCATGATAATAATCATGAACACTATGATTACTGACTTCAGGCAGTTAGAGGACATACCAGTCGGGGCTATTTTATTGCTGGTTTTATGTTTGTTGTTTCAGTGCGGTATCATTTGTGTGGTTGTGAGCATTAGTGGTGATGAGTGAGGTGATGAGTGGATTCAGAGGTCCCTGCGCCTCTGAGGAAGGTTCATTATAGGCCCATGACACCCTCTGTTTAGTGGCTGAGCAGCTCAGACCGCCATCAGAAACATACAAGATACTTTAAATGATGCCAGTTTATTCCTGTTTACTATCAAGCACACCTACACACATAAGAAGATAAGAACCTACAATTAAACTACTGCACTGGTATAAACATCTCTGGTGAATGACTGATTCATTCTGAAAGCAACTCTCATTATTTTTCCATCCCACGCATAAGCTTTGTATTTCCATTTATGACTATAAATGATTTACAAAATCGCTCACATAGATATAGGACACAGCTGTCGTGTGAAAAGTGCACTTTTAATGATTTTTGGTCACAATAGCTCTAGCGTACAGCAAACAGGCCGGTCGGTTGGGCGGTCAATCTACCACTGCGGTCCAAACTGAAATATCTCAACAAAGATTGACATTAAATCCATTTAAACATTAATTTCCCCCTATTGATGAATTTTATTAACTTTGGTGATCCCTTAATTGTCAATTTAGCACCACTGAAATGATTTAAAAAAACAATTTAATTGTCTAATAGTCCTTTGGTTAATAACCAATCTGACATTCCAATTAGCCTCTGCTGTACTTTGTGTTGCGTACTAATTAGCTCATGGCAAACATGTTAAACATTGGCATGTTAGCTTTCTCGTTGTGAGCATGTTAGCATACTAACATGAGCCACAGCTACAGCCAACCCTTAGAACTAAAGTTCAATAAGATGCAACAGCAAAGTCTGCAGTGGGTCAATAAGAGACAATAGCTAAGGTGAAAGGTCATGAGAGTATGTATCTATGGGGAAGCATGGGTATAATGTCCTGATATCAACTTAATGCTGAGTTGTGGGATAGTTGTGCATGGACAACACCTGGAGGATACAAGAGAATGTTGTGTAAGTGGATTTCAAATTAAGAGAAGAGAAGGGAAGAGAAGACGAGAGCCATTAACTTTATTGAGCTCATTCAAGACTATCACCAGAGACTCAAATATTTCTAAAACCAAATATCCAATAATGTTATGTTGCCTGGCAACAATGCCTCAGAAATGCAATCAAGTGCGTAATGAAACCTAACCTATTTCCCCCAACATTTAATCAATCCTTCATCTTGAAGACCAAGAAATGAAAGTGCTTTCCGATGGATCGTTGTTCTCGTGACTATGACTTGTATCAGTCTCTTCTGCTTCAGAGTGCAAGAATATGAAACCATTTCACCACCATTCAGAGGCAGACACTGTTGTCTGGTACCATGTCATAATAAGACCCTGCATGCGATCAGCTACGAGTTTGAGCATGAGAAGGTTAGACAGACGAGGGTGAAAATTCTATTTTCTTCTGTAACTATAGGATACAACTTTGTGACGAGGAGCACGTTGCACCAGCTGTTCTAAAGTTCAAACTTAGCCTAGTCACAGTATGTTGTTTGTTTAATAAATGGAGATGTATGCATCATTAAATCATCATTAAAAATAATGTTCTAAATATTTTTACTATGCTACACCTTGTGGTGCTACACTGACCTGTTTACCTGTTTACACAGTTGGTTGCTTTTGACTGGACAGAGTAAATAATATTTCCTGGTGCAACCCGGTTTGGCAAATCACTAGCTAGTAATTACTAAGAACCTAGGAACTTGACATACAAATTTTGTGATTTACAAATTGCTGGTGCAAGCCAATCCCAGTGAATATAAAGGTATCCAAAACCTTTCAGAAAGGTTTCAGAATGTTTCAGACCAGGCATGTTGTATGTAGTTGCAAGTTTCAACTCATCTTGTCGCGACTCTTTGGTCTGAACTGGCCATAAGAGTTCTTCAATTGTTCGTTGTCAATTATTTTCTATAGAGAGAACCCAGTTTTGCGTAAAAGTTTGCAGAAAACACCAGATGACTTTCTTCTTTTAAATATCATAATACTGACTGGATCTGCACTGGGGATGGAAGACCTGAGATAATGATTGTTCATTCACCTTCCTCACAGACTTGTGGACAAACGTTTTCGGAGTCAAAACAGCTGCACTTCACCCATATGGTCAGAAATAGCTCCTCAGTTTGTCACATCACTTCAGTATACAGTCCTAATAGTAAAAACTGTTAAACGTATTTATTTGTGCGATTTATGCAGCATATATAAAATACTGAACATATCCTCTCGCTGTTTGCCTTACAGGTAGTAAGGGGCCGTTTGAATGAGACTAAAAATGAGGTCAACCAAAAGGCTTTGCGATTGCGTCACCCATCTAGCACCCACACCTGGTGCCATCATGGAGGTCCACTAAAAGGAGCAGGCTGAGCATTAAAAAATAGAGGTACAGGTGGAGTACATTTCTGGCACATAATGGTCTCTGTAGAGCACGTATTTGGTACAAAGCAGTTTAGGTTTAGGGTACAATTTAGAGCAATGATGCTCTTCACTTTAGTCTTGGATTTTAAGAAAGTTAAGTTTGGCTCAGTTGAGTATAAAACTATTAGTAGCTTAGTAAACGTCTACACTATCTGCAAAAGAGTTGTCACAACAAGTGTTTCCTTAAGCTTTTAACCAGGAAATAAAGTTCTGTTAATCACACAGGAGCCAGCATTCAGCACTTTCAGCCACCAGCGAGGGGAGCCGCAATGCGATAAGCTACCGAATGAGTCAGTAAAACGTACAATGTCATTAAGTACACTCAGTTCAATTTAAAGCTTTTGTGTTAAAAGATTTGTTTGTTTGTGTAATTGTTCATTTCATTCTTTATTGCCTCATTAAGTGGCGATTACAGCATTATCGTTGATCTGTCAAGTGAAGTCGATCTGCCAGCCTGAAATCAATTGCGATATACTGAGGGGTATTTCCCTCATTCATAATAAAGTTTCTTAGTGAGGAGGCACCACGCAGTCACTCTTGTGATTACCTCTCCCCGTTTTTCATGCATGTTATCAGAATTTTACACTTTAAAAGTGGCTGTAGTGATTTGCAAAGCATTTAGAGTTAAGGTTCAAGGTTCAGCTCTATAGTTATTATACAATACAGGGTTGCACAATGAAAAGCAGTTGTAGGCCCCTCCACGCTACACACACCCAGTAAACGTATGAACAAGTTTAAACAAATATTCACTCCGAGTAAGTTTTGTCAGGTAAGGTGTGTGTGAGCAGAGTCCCGCACACAACTTTGCCAAGTGCAGCAGCCATATTAAGTTGATTCTGAATTCATGTGTACATAAACATTAAACATTAAAAACATTGTTATGTTAATAGCCTGCACCGACTGCATGCTGGAAATATTGCTACTAATTTGTACCGTAAATGATCAAGTGCTAGTTAGTACATTTGCGGTGGATAAAGTAGATCATGGTCTCATGTGGACACATTATATGCCTGTTATGGTGCAAGTAATCTGACAGGAGTGATTCCTCCCGTGGCTCTATCTTGGAGTGTGAAACCACTTGTTTTGGGTTCTCAGCTGGATGGGGCCTCTTTGAAACTGTTGCAACAAAAGTGAAACTCCCAAAACTTCCAGCATTAGAGAGCAGAAGCTGGCCTCCAGTCTCTCCCCTCTCCACTCAGAGGGATAGTTGTTTATTGTGGATCAAACTTTGTGTGTGTGTGTGTGTGTGTGCATTTAGAGCAGTTTAATAAAAGAGCAAGTGGGTCAGAGCTCCTCAGGGGAACCACTCTGGTAGCTTGAATTTCCTCTTCATCATACATGTTTAATGATGGATTGTAACATGTTTAAAGGCAGCGGCCCAGCCACGAAAAACCAACACATACTGTATGTAAACACTCACTATTGCACACGCACACACACACACACACACACACAGAGGAGGATAGAAATACATTCACAAGATCGTTACTGTATTGTAGATCATATATGCATGAAATTATAATCTGATAGCCTACATACTCTGATATGTACATGCACACCATTCTCACACACACACACACACACTCTGTCATGAACATTTTATCACAGTAGAGTGGCGATGACGTGATGTGGAATCCTCCCTAAAGACAAGAACTGAAATTGTCTGGTGTTTAGCGACCACCCCTGAGTGGTATCCCTGTAATATTCCTACAGTTTTCCTGGGGATTTTTGAAGTGAAATACTTATACTATCCAACAATGTAATGTCATTTTGCATATAGTAGGTCTACAGATGGAGTCTATTTAAAGTTTCAAAGCGTGCAAGAAAGCTTTTCCGACAGCTTTCTTTTCAGCAAACCCCTTCTGACTGACCAGAAGATTGTTTCCTATGCATTCTGTGAAGAAATTCCAGCCAACTGCTTTAGGTTGGGCAGCTAAAATGACTGGATTAAATCGCTGGACTTCTTTGTTTTGCTCGACCCACGCCTGCAAAGTGCTGGGATGCAATGGGGAATATCGGGTGGGGCTTTTTCAGCCAGAGTAAAAGAGAAACCACACCAACACTCACACAGCTCAGTCTGTTAGAGGGGGAGGATGGATGCTGTGGTGGACAAACACACACACACACACATACTGTATAGGTTGCGATGCGAGCAACAAGTTCACAAATCACACTCTTCTCACATTTAGTGAAATGGGATCATAAAGGAACACAGTGTGGGGCTTTTAATGTACTTTCAATTTGCAGAAAAGCAGGTTTTTCTCTTTTAGACTGACCACCAAGGGACAAAGAAAAAACATCTTTTAATTGATGTGCACATCCCTTAAATCTACACATTAATGTCTCAAAGCAAGGTGACTGATGGCATGTAAGGACAAAAAGGAGTATAAGTAACATTTAGCGCTTGAATTTGGTCTATTAAATCCCGAATTTCTTTATATTTATCTTTGATCCCAGCTTGGAAAGTGTAAAAGAAGCTGTACATGAAAGGAAACACGTCTGTTTGACATACTGCTGGATTCTTCTAAAAACTCAAATTAGTTTTTGACCATCGTGGTGAAATCAAACGCATCACGTTAACCACATGAAGCGCACATTTCAGCTGCTAGTTCGTCAGCCTGTAATAAAACTCCAGACTACTTTGAAATCTCGGAAGGAAGAGTGCGGAGCCTGACCTGAGTCCGTGTAACGCGGTCTGGCCAAGTCCCTGAAGTAGTAGATGAAATCCAGGCAGTTGTCATCCTGCACCTCTCCCTTGGAGCACAGGTCGGAGAGCAGTTCCAGCGCCTTTCGACAAATCTCATCGTCTCTTTCTGCAGGCATTGCCCTCCAGCATCCTTCTGACTGGTCGGCCACTCCGGCTGATCCTCCAGCAGCTCTCACTCACGCAGCCTCAGCACCACGGCTACACCCCTGGATAGGTCCGGTGCGCTCCACGCATCCGTGAAATCTGAATTTAATGGAGTTTAGGTGAATTTTGAGTTAAAGCTGAAGGTTGGAGCTGAGAGAGAGCAGACGTTTTCAAGGGTTTTTAAAAAACAAAAATCCTCCTTTGCATGTTTTTGTTGTTCAGCAGCGAAGTAACGGCTCCAATCCAGCGCGCGGCTCAGGCTCTCCTCCTCCTCCTCCTCCTCCTCCTCCTCCTCCTTCTTTTGTTTCCCCTCTTTTCCACTTCTTTCCTTTCACGTTTGCCTTCCTTCTTTCCCCCCTCCCTCCTCTATCTCCTGTCCGCTGCTGAATCACTACTGAGCCTCCGGGCTTCAGCAGCAGCCAGTCAAAGTCCTTGAATGAATGCTCGGCTTTCACTGCGCTCGATTATTTCTCAATGCGCCGGGATGCGGAGAGACAGAGAGGAAGCTCTGCCTCCATCGACACCCCACCCCACCTTTCCACCACCACCACCATCAAGCAGCCTTCCCACCGCACAGAGAGGTCTTCTGAGTAAAAGCCAGTAGACACTCCTGTGTGCCTCACCTGGCACACACTGAAAATGTCATGACCCCCACCAGGTAAGCACATGAGTAATGAAGTAATATCCCCATGTGCTCCTGGGTAGCAGCTGTTTAAACAGGGTGAGGGGCCCAGGCACCTGAGAGGACCCACATGCACGAGCCTGACCTTTACTGATGGAAGTAATGAAGGGCGTGAACGACGGATAAATGTCACGGTGAAGTAGCTAATGAAGGCCTCCCCGCCACCCTCGCTCTGTCTCTTTCTGTGTGTATTAGTGTATTGACAAATAGATCCAGTCGGCATAAAAATAACTTGACTGTGAAGCTTTTGTTACATTCGTTGGCAGTGTTTCAGTTTCATGCATGATAAGGCTGGTTACCAAACTGATGTCAAATAACTGCAAGTCAGTCCTACTTCAGACCTCACGCCTGCACCCTAGAACCAACGGGACCCCATAAGTTAGGCGAGTTACACTTTTACACCTAAAAAGCTTTATTTAAAGCTGCACTAATCAATATTTATATATGAACAATTGATCAATTGGTTTGTGCATTATGACAGGGGTCCCTCGTGGCTTCTTTCATCTCATGAAACTTAACCGCTTTGACTCACTCTCACAGCGCTCTATAATGTTTCCTTTTGAGTTAAAGTTAAAAAAAGCCCTAAAAACACATGGTGACAGTCAGGTTAGTGACTAGGTAACATAGTGGGGCATTTAGGAGCTAAAAAGCGAGATATTTCTCTCAAGAGTAGGTAGAGACCAAAACAGACTAACTGATGGAAACCCTGACATATAGCTAATATGGTAAACCTGTTAGCAAACAGTTGCTTATTTACCAACAAGTCCTCCAACCCATACAACCACATGGGTTGTGTGTTCCTAACCTAAAATATGACCCACGTGAACATTTCCTAGTTTACATATTTCAGTTTTTGTTTTTTTATGTAGCACCATATGATAACAAAGTTATCTCAGGACACTTTTTTATATAGAGCAGGTCTAGACCGACTCTTTCAGAGAGCCAACAATTCCCACCATGAGCAGCACTAAGAGACAGTGGCAAGGAAATCTCCCTTTTAACAGGCAGAAACCTCGAACAGAACCAGAACCAGAACCAGACTCTGAGTGGGCGGTCATCTGCCTCGACCGGTTGGGTTGAGTTGAGAGTTGAGAAGATGTGAGCAAAACCTGCGTCACTGTAATGGAGATAAAACATACTGTGAAAGCAAGTAAGAAAGAAAGGGCTTCTCAAGGCAAAGAAATGGTATATTCTTCATTGGCCAAGTCAGTCACCTGTCCTCAACCCATATGAGGATGCTTTACACATACTGAAGCTGAAGGCAGAAAGAGCATTCGGGGGGTTTTCTAGCTCTAGCTGATGTAATACCAAGAGAATAAAGGTCAAACGCCACTGTTAGATCACACAAAGTACAGTCTCTGGCAAAATAGCGGACACTGCCAGCTAAATTCACTGATCTACATTATGACACTCATCTCGGGCCGGTGAAGGTCAGACAAGGGTCGGAGGTTCTCCACACCAGGTAACCATGCCGACAAGTTGACTTTTTTGTTTAACTGTTCAGTTCAGCAAATTTAATTTTTTGACATGAGTAAAAATCTCATGTTTCAAATACTTGAGGTATCTGATGGGTACCTTGACCAGCAGCCCCAAAAGGTGCAAAAGTGATAAGTGAGCAAATGAAATGATGCTGCACTACCTTCTTGAGGAAGACAACAGACACTACTCTGGTAGACATTTTGTATTAAGTTTTATTGTTGACATCGGAAGGAGCATTTAATATTTATCATAAAGTATCAGGTCTTTATTAAGGAAATTATATACGATCATTGGGTTTAGTGCCTTATAATGCAGCAATGTGCCTGGTTTTGTTCGGTATACTTACATTATGGTAAGCATGACAAACCTTTTAATCATAATTTATTATTTGCCAGATGAAATATAATGAAGAAAATGACTTAATTGTGCAATAAAACACAAGATGTTATCTGCTCATGAGCCAGATGATGTAATCCTGTCAGCGGGTCAAAATATCAGTACATCATCAAAAGCAAGTGCTGTGCATGATGATGTAGAGCTGTTGGTTTAAAACTAAGGTGTGTGTGTGTGTGATTGTCTTTGCATTCAAGCGTGCACGTGGACACATGGGTGCCTCTGTGCGTGTGTGTGTGTCACCCTGGGGTGTGTCTGTGTGTCTTGTGGATGTGGGTGAGTTTGGTTTGGAGGATTCAGCCAGGCTCGGAGCCAACCCAGCTGCCTCCGAGGAACAGAGGGCATCTGTTCAGCCTCCACAGCGCTCGCTCTGTTCTTAAATGCTTCTCAGAAAGCAGCATCCACACATAAACACCTAACTGAGGTTAAAGGGCTAATCGCTATGATTTTCTTTTGATTTTTTTTCCCTATAACTATCCTGTGGCTCAAAATGGAAATCGTAAAATATCTGCTGGGTTTTGGGTTGTTGTTGTTTTCAAAGCCACTGACTTCATGATTACTTTATGTATGCTGGAGATTTCAGGCTTTCCTACTTGCACTGAAGGCTGTGCTTTGAACAAAAAAGCCTCCAATCATTGGAATGTCAATGGTCACTGAAGTTGTGGTGAGCTGTAACTGGACTGTAACTGAGGCCAATGTAATTTACAAATTACGTAATGCACCTTTAACTTAAAGCCACTGAGCTGTTGTACCACCTGTGACCTTACCAGTAAGTGATTTCTAGTTTTCGCTGCATTTTCTTCTGCGTGTGCTTTTCTCTATTTTTATCTGTTCATCCGGCATCTGTCTGTCGAGAATGGCCAGGAAAACCTGAGTACAGGTCAAAGGGAGTGGAGAGAACAGGAAAAGGAGTCAGCCGCTCTGGAAAGGAGGGAGGGTAGAAAGGATTGAAGTGGAGAACAGTGAGGTAGTATTAGGAGGCGTGCAGGAGTCGAGGCGCTCCGTCAACAAACAAGCGAGTCTTTGAAGGGCTTGGCATTTGACAGCAGGATGTGAAATAGGAGGGAGAAAGATGCGAGAGGAAAAGTTAATTTGTTTTTTTTTACAGTGGAGATAGAGTAGTCTGATAGGACCCTTGGAGCTTCTCTAAGCATCCATCAGTCTGGAGCTTTTATCAGAGGCCGACCAAACATCAACAAACTCTTCTTTAAAAATCAGTCCTGCTGTGAGCAGGAGTTTTTGGAGCATAAAAGGCATTAACAGACCTCCATTAGATTTACTTTGTCCAAGGGCCATGGTCGTGAAAACACGCTTCTGTTATCAATGTGAATTTTGCTATTTGAAATCGCCAACTAATATAAAAGAATAATAATTCATACTTGTCGCCTGCACACAAGGACTGTAAATACACTGTTCGAGATGGTCACTACTATGTGTGTAGCTCAAAAAAATGCTGGATCCTACTTTTCCCATAATGCAACTTGATAATGGGCCTAGAGTCGGGCTAGACTTGCTCTATATAAATGGGTGCCATGAGCTAACTTTGTTATGATATGGCGCTATATAAATAGAACTGAATTGAATTGAATAGAATAATGTATTTTCGTTAGACCCACGCTCCCAGTGTGTAATGCAGCCTTTCTCTAGCCCCCAGGATGTTTTCTTAGACTTGAAGAAGCTCCAGAGCCACTAATGAAACTGTTCCCCACAAAGGCTGGATTACCCACTGGACAAATCGGGCACCTGCCCGCAGGGCACCAGAGCTACAGGGACCCAAAAGCTCCAGGCTTACTGCGTGTCAGCTGGCTAGTTCATTAAAAATCTATGTGCTCTGTAACAGGTTTTATGGTATATGTATGATGTGTTTGGTTTTGAAAAAGTCCTCTCCTCTAAAAGGCCTGAAAAAGTTAGAACCCCAGCCATGCTTCCCCCCCAGCAGGTTAAGGCCATCCTCTCCATGACAGATGAACTGACAACTGATGAAATGAGTTTCTAAAAAAGGTCATCGCGGGTCTCTTGGCGATTGAAAGAAGAACAGCTATCTTTAATGTGTCTGAAAGTCAGAGCTGAACCAGCCGGGTAAATGACAGACTTATGGCTCATTATCAAACAGTCTGCAAAATGGTAATTTAAGAATTAGAAAAGCTTTTTGAGAAGCGTCTATTCTGCTGGTGTCTGGTAACGCTTTCTAGGGAAACTCCACTGCTGTACAAGAAGTAATGCGTTTTATATTGCATTAAGAGTTCTTGAGAGGAGCAGCAACACGCATTTACTTGGAACAAACCAAAAGAAAAAGAAGTTGGTAGTTAGCATTAGCAGTAGTGACTGAGCAGGCAATCACTAAATTAATACAGCGCCACCTACAACAACACAAACCTCTTGGCACAGAATCCAAAGAAAAAGACATACACAGCTGTTTGGATGCAACAATGCACTTTACAGGTTAAAAAGTAGTACTTTAAATACATTTTATTTTAATTGTGGTATAAATATTTTAAGGAAGGAGGAATAAAAGCCACTGCATAAGTTACAGCAGTCTCTTGGAGCGCTATGTAACTTTGATGAGAAACAGAGGGAATATTTGCAATCCCTCACAATTGCGTCTGCATTTGAAATTTTGAGAGGCTGCATCAGGCAGACTGTGTTGCCGTCTGTTGAACATAACTTGGCATGGCAGCTTCTCACAGGAGACACGGATGAACTGAGAAGAGCTGCTTGTTGGGTTTTTTTTTCCCAGCTCTACATGGACTGTAACAGCATAGGGGCCTAAATAAGCTCCAGCACCAGTTGTGTTGTTGGGCACCTTGGCATAAGCATGGAAACAGACACACAGAGGAAAGCTTTTAACGAGCATCTCAACACTCTCGTTTTCTCTCATTTTCTGTGTATAACAGATAATAATGCCTTCAGCGATTTAAAAGAAAAAGATGTAGCTTGATCTTCATAGCAACTATGCAGCTTTTAGAACTAAGCGCTGCTCAACTGTAAGAGCCAATATGATGTTACTCACTGAAGAGACAGAAAATGCAACACAGTCCTATATGTCAGCTGTTTTTAAAGTAAAAGAAGTACTGCTGGTGTGGTATGAGGACTCCTGATCCGGCTCTTTATCCTCCAGCAGATGAACAGATGCATTATTTGTGCACAGCCAACTGTCAAGTGGAAAGACATTTCGTACTGTGGGAGACTTGTGATGCAGCTGCACAGGTTGATTATATAGAAACAAATATTAATCAACCTCTCTTAAAGCTGCGTTAATAGATTTTTTGAACACTGACATATTTTAGATTATTAGCTGGTATGCTGAACATGTTAGCAAACGGTTGCCTGCTTACATATCCAGCAGAAGTGGAGGAACATTAGTGTTCATTTAGAGTCATGTTTCAGGTCACCTGATGTATAAGTGCAATATTCTGTTTTGGCCTCTCCCAACACCTGAGGGAAAATGTCTGGCTCTTTAGCTGTTGACGGAACACATGTTATGTTTACATTCAGTGTTACTCACCACGATAAATTAGTATCCTTGGGGCCTGACATATGTGTTGAATGCACGTCCGTCCCCATAGGACATGTGCGAAGCCAATTTAAAAACATATATATTTTAAATCCTGCATTGTTTCCATCCATATTTACTAGCTAGTGGTCTTCTTCTTCCCTACCTATAGTGAGAATCTCCAAAGAACAAATAATGCATTTAAATAAAAATATAGCAAAAACCCACTTTTCTCTGAGCAGTTTACAACCCCGTTGTAATTCAGGGGGAGAGCTTGTTTTCAGAAATTGTTGAGCGCGTGTTCTCTCACTAAACACAGTAAATACATTGACCATAAATGCATACACACTGCTGTTATGTGCCATCCTCCTCTTCAGTTCCTGGGTTAGTATTGCAGTAAAGCACTGTATACCACATGAATGCTCTTTGTCAGCAATTAAAGCATTAAATTATTAAAGGGTAAATCCACAGCAAATGACTAACAGGATTAATCTGTTGCACTGCTCTATATGAATCAATACTTGATCCATATAATCCACTTGATCAAAAAGCATGTCAGGTTTATCATTTCCACGCATATTTGTTTTCCATGTTGGCTGTCAGTGGCAAAACGCCTGCTGTGACATCCCTGTTTGGAAAGTATATGTACGGAGGCCCAGAGTGGCCATATAGAGAAGAAAATATATACCTTTATCCATCTATCGGATATGTTTTACTGCATCGAATGCCATTGCGGACGAGAAACAATTCATTACCACGTTTTGCAATTGCCAGCTGAAAATCAACTGCAAAGGCAGAAAAGGTAGACACAGACCTCCTTCGACCATACTTAAATTAAATAGTAGAGTCTAGATAGTTGTATCAGTTTAAGCCTTGAAGAGGACTTTGGTTCTCCACTGGAGTCTGTAAAGAAAAGCTGATGGTCCAATAGTCTTTTAAACCTCTGACAGAAATTGTTCTAATTATTCATTTCAAAGACAAAGTACAGGCATCGCCATATGCCACAAGACGGTTGTTGGCCATCTGGGAGCATCTTAGCTTGGCCCTTTCTTTCTTAGAAGTTGAGCAAATGCAAATTGGCAATAAAAGAAAATGGACCACACACGTGTTGACCCCTTAACTACAAATTAACTTCACATTTTTGCAGTTTTCCTTTTTTCTCCAGCCATTGTTTCTATTAACGTCTGCACTGTATGAAAATCAGTTAGCTGATGTTTAAAAGATGCCTGAGTTGAACGTAGATCCTTGCCTACACAGGAGGCCTTTCAGCTGCGTGTGACTGAAGCTGCTGCTCTACTGATGTGCTGCCAACATTCATTTGGAGTCGTGTTTTTTTTGGCCGCCCCAGGACTGTAAAGTCAAAATCTCCTGTTTTAGTCTCCACCATTCCCACAGAAAAATTTCTGGCTCTTAAAGCCCCACTCCAGCCAGTGTAACATTATGTTTTTTGGTTAACGTTCTTACTCGTAGAACGGGGGTGTGGTTAAAAGTTGGACGTAATCCATTACCATGGCAACCAGATATCCATTTTAGTGGTTGGTCTGGTTCATCAGGTAGTCACTGACTTAATCTCTATTACTGGCAGGTGGTGTACAGTGGGTTTACCACTGCCTGTTGCAGTTTGAAATTAAATTGAGAGCGGTGAGAATGAACCAAACCAACAAAGTTGTGGGCCAGAAAATCTAATTCAAAAACACTTTGTAGAGCTGAGCGGTACTACAGAGATGGGTGATAATTCTCTGTAGGTTTGTCACAACGAACTTCCCCCTTCACTTTACAAATAGTAATTCCTTCCATTGTTAATGTGAAAATATTGCTAAGTGCAGCTTTAATCATTAACCTTTTACTTTAAGTTTGTGTATTGCAAATGGGCTAAAACAAGCACAGCAACAACAAAAGGCTTGTATAAATGCTGCAACGGTGTGCCTAAATGTCTCTTCAGCACTTGCAACAAGAACCTACTTGTTGGTTTGTTTTTCCTTTTCTTTTTCCAAGTGTGACTCCAGAAAAAAATGACGTCTCAGCTCGTCTCAAAGACGTTTCCTGAAGTCATTCTTCTGTCATATGTGTTGGGAACTTATGCTGGCAGGCACAGGACTTGTGGCTTCAGTGCCTAGAAGAAAATCTCTGATTTAACTGCAGTTTAGTCAAAACCTATTACCTTTTTTATAGAGATCTTTAGTTATCCTCCAAGAGGCGGATAGCTATCCTGTCCATATGAGATGACCTTCAGTGCCATCAAAAGCCATTAATGCCTTCCTTTATCCCTTCAGCCTGCAACCTGATTTGGACAAAAGCCAGAGCATATCCATTCAGTAGCTATTGAACCATCTCTCCACTTCGTGACGTTTGTGTGTGCAAGTGATACTGTAACTGCAAAGTCCATTGGTCACTCTCAAAACCATTTTTACCAAGCTTTGAATTATTGCATAATTGCAGTGTAAAAAGGCAATAAAATAATTTTATTGTCGCTTATAATTCAACCCAATAAGCCAATATAGCATTCATTGGAATACGATGACATGCTTTTTATAATTTTGGCATTTCCGGGAGAAGCTTAGCATCATCCGGACATTATCTCCTCTCTCTCATTGTCTGACACACCCCGTGAATTGAAAGGTTCTTTTTTATGGCCTGGAGTGAATTTATAATGTAATCTGTGGAGGATTTGAATTCGATTTTCCTATTAGCCATTCCCTGACTGAACCAAGACATCTGCTTTGAATCTCGCCTAATGCAATAGAATTATCTCGGAGTCTGTTCAGTCGATGTCTTCCTGTCCTGTCTTTCTCTCAAGCATAGCTCTCCTTCATGATCTTCCCATCCTCCTGCTCCTCCTGCTGTTGTCTGTAATTTCTCTTCACAAGTCTTGACAATGTACTGTGTTCAATTTACATTGTACTTGATTTATGGACCCTCTATGGAGGATGACATTTAAAAAGTTTAATTGCTAAGTGGGGATCATACGTCTGTGACAGCTGCCTATGGGTTAAATACTTTTTTATAGGGACTTTTATATTTTATATGTTGTAGTGGCACAGGCTAGGGGCCTTCCAGAAAAAGCATTTTATTGTGATAATTGTGACTGCGCATGACAAAAGACAACTGAGTGTTCTGTTGGTACAACTGGAACTCCACAGATGAAATCGTTTATGTTGTGACTTAAACTGAACGTTTACTTTGAAACATATGCCATTCAGTCGCACATCTCCTCCTATCAAGAGGACAGATTACAGGCTCTCGTAAAGGTGTGTGTTGCGCCCCCATGTGCAGTAAAATTGCAGGCACGACCTTAAATGACCTTTCTCATTTACACAAGGTTAGGACTTTGAAGAAGGCCCAGTCAATCCTGGCTGATCCGAGCCACGCCCGGGACGAGGAGTTCAAGTTGCTTCCATCTGGTGGCAGATATGGTTTGCCAATCTGTAGGACTTGGCTTAAAAACTCATTTGTCCCTGCTGCCATTGGCATGGCATAGACAGCAAGTCATGGGTGTCATGGTCCGTGTTGGTGTGAATGGTGGTGTTTCTCGTTTTCTGTTGCCTGTCCTGTGTATTTTGGTTCTTGTGGTTTACAGCTTCGGTTCTCCTGTGTTTGTCGTCCATCCCGTCGTTAGTGTCCTATGCATTTAAGTGTGCTCTATTCAGCTGTTCCTTGCTGCATCATTGTTCATGTAGTCGTGGTGTGGATGTCCCGCTTGTCTCCTGCGTTTGCTCTCTGGACTTTCTTAGTTTCACAGTTTTTGGACTTTAGCTTCACATACCCACCCGCCTTACCGGATTGTAAGTGTCTTTTGTTTTGCTCAATAAATTACTTTACTTCCCGAGCTGTCTGCGCTTGGGTTCTTTTCCTGCCACATCCTAACAAAGGGCTTTTAAACCGTTTAAATGTTTAAAGTCCTACACAGTGCGTGTGTACACAAGCATTTTAGAGCTTCTCTTACAGCATGTGCACATTCAGTATGAAGACTTTCTAACGTTATCTGGACGTTAGTTTCTGAATTCAAAATGTATTGTTAGTGAAGTTAATGATTCAGTATATTGCTATATGCCTTGTCCATGACGTTTGGAAGAATCAGACAGAGATCCAAACGGTTTGGGGTTTTGAACCAGTCACCCTCGCTGACCATACTTATTTTCTAGCCTTAAGGCTTTAATTGGCATAAAACAGTTTACCATAATACTTTTGATGTTTGGAGGGTAATGCACATTGGGAGAGGTGCCCGAAACTGCAGTCAGGGGCTGATTCTCTTTTTAGTACTCATTACTGCATCTTGAAGCAAAGTTAGCACTTTTCCCTCCTTTGCTTTTTACAGTTAAAACAACAATCGGCTCCGAAATATTTTGACAATGGGATAGTGAGTTTGGTGATTTGTTTCTCAAATCTGTTCAAACTGCAGTACATTATACCCTCGTGGTCAATGTCAGAAACCACGGACAGAAATCCACCCACTAATGCTTCACCTGGTGGGAGGGAACAAGCTTATCATCCACTGCACCAGCTGTTTTATTTCCTTTATGCAAGAGAAGATGCAATGTCTTTAAAAATAGTAGGCAAGGTAGTATAAACTATACAGCATGCAGGGGGTGTAGTGAAATGAAAGATGAAAGCCTGCTCTTTCAATGTGATAAACATAAGATCCAGTACTAAGGTTAGAGGGGGGTGTTGCGCATCTGTTAATTGAAAGTAATCAGTCGATTGGAATATAAGGGAAATTAATAGGCCACTTAGTTTTCAATTTGGTGCAAGATTTAAGAATAGAAAGCACCTCACCAACAAAAGTGTTCCTCTAAATGTACAGGCAATATTTCATAAGAATCTTGTGTATTGCTACTTCAGAGGGCTTCCCTGAAACAATACATGGTGCACATTTCGAATCTGTTTTGTGATCTCCTTCTAAAACTAAAAGACCATCTGTTCTGAAATATACTCCTACTGAAACTCTCAACTGGGATCAATGGATACACCTGCATGCACACCACACTGCAGTGGGCTCCAGTCCCTGATTGTGTGTTTGTCTTTGAATAAGAGCATTTTCTCATTATGAGGGTGTGGTTTCCTGCATATCCACAGTGGAAATGAGCTCCCAACAATAGCACTTTAGTGGGAGTGCTGTGATGGCCAAGATAGCAGACCCTCATGGAGCTATGCATTCAAGAAACATCAGTGTACGGGTACGGCTCTGATTGCTATTTATACCGTAGCCAGCCAATTAAGCCAACGGTCAGCAGAGACTAGCTGCATAATTTCTCCTCGCTGTAGAAGTAATACATACATTATTGCATTATTTTAAAATATTCAGTGATGAGAACAACGGCAGGGAGTAAAACTAGAACAGACACAGAAGAGGATGGACTACCAACATAAAACAGGAAATGAACCTAACAATGATTTGTAACAGTTTTGGATGCTGTCCTGGTCCATCGCACCACATCCAAGCATTTTTCTTTTTCCTCCACCACACAGGTGTTTTTCATTCTCGTAGTACTCCACCAACAGCCCTCATCCAGCCAATGAGTGAAAAGCATCTGAAGTAACTGTGAGCAGGGACCTATAAACTACGAGATGTCTACAACTTACTGGTTGCGAAGGGAAATTTGTACTTGCACAACAGAATTTTAACAGTTTTGGCAATTTTCCTGTGTTTCAAACACGCAATTATTCAAAAACATAATACCAATTATAAAATTATCACTTTTATATAAGGTCCTTGAGAAAGTCATGTCAACTCAATTAATCACTTATGAACAATATTATTTTTAATAGTTTTCAGGGAACTGTCCTCCCGTGTGAATCCGTTGGAGACCACTGTCCATGTCCCGTGTGAAATGTATTACGTAATCCAAACCATGATCTTTTCCTGAGCCTGACCAAATACCTTTGGCACTAACAATTTAAACAGTGATTCTAAGGTTCCACTTGGTGATTAGACATCACTTCCTCTGGCACTACTTGTTCTTAGCACACTGCACTGTGCTGAAGGTCTCTAATATTTATAGCCATATGACATAATCCTGTCCACTGCTAATGCATGTCTGATGTCTCCTGTGCTCTTAGTGTGACTGTAGGTGTTGCTCCTCAACTCGCATTCAGAGAGATGGAGAAAACAAGGGAGGGAGAAAGAGTGAGCCATAGTAACAGCACTTAAGAAGGGATCATGTAAAAAGAAACTACTGACAGAAATAGGCATGATGGGCATTCCCTTGTTTGCAAAACTAATCAAATGCAAACACAGTCTCCATTTTTTTTTTTGTTACAACATTTCCTTTACACAAACTGCCTTTGGGCAGTTAAAAAGAAGTGTTAAAAGTCATGAGTAAACAGACATGAATATGATATTGAGAAATATGATATTGAGATATTGAGACCACTTGTGCCAGATGCACTGAAATTTCCCAGAACATCCTGTGATTCTAGCCCCACAGTGTTAACAGTTTACAGGGAAAAAAATCCACAAGTGGCATTCTTGAGGGGGAAAATGCCTTGCTGATTTGGAAAATAGCAAGGTCCACATGAGGCAGGTGACAAGTATGCAAATAACAGGTCAGTACAATAGTGTGATAATGAATGGCTTTTGGATGTGCGGTATAGGTCATTTCAGCACCACAGACAGCTCTACAGGCAGATTTTATTTACCCCTAAATTCAGCCTTGAAGGCAGGCCATTGTCTTGGGCTTTGTACACAATGATGCCTACTTCTAGAGATAACAGGCTTTTGTATAAGTAATGTGTAATAAAGTAAGGTGACATATGATTAAAAATCTTTCTGTCTGTTTCATTATTTACTCTGTCCTTGTGTCTGCTATAACTGATGGTTGTGTGGAAATATTAAGCAACAATGACAAATGATTCCATTGGTGATTTCTTTTATAAAGCACCAAATGACTCACTTGTGACACAGGGTTCATTCTCTCTCCCCTGCCTGGTATAAACAGACATATTTCCTTTCTGAGAGTGTTTGCACATTTCTGATTCTGCTGAAATGCCTTGGGCATAAATAATTCTGGAGATTACGCATAACACTCCATTTAGCACGTGGCACCTTATTGCTCGAAATTTCTGAGAAATCTGCTTTAATTGATTTTTGACCCTAACCCTAACCCTAACCCACCTGAGGGAAATATCTGGCTTTTAGCTGCTAACTGAGGGATGACAAGAAGCCAGCCTGTCTGTAATCATTTTGGGATTTCTGCATTATTGGTTCCTATTAAATTAACAACATACAGGAAGACAGGAGAAATAGTTATATCTTAAAGCTATGTTGACTCACCTGACAAAATTACACGTGAAAGGAGGATTAACCTAGTTGAGGGCCTATTATGTTGGCTTCAATTACATCTTCACAAAACATATCCCAACTAGCAAATGCAAATGCAGATTACACTAATTTGCTTTGAAATATAAGGAGTGGGTAAGGTTGGAGTTCCTCACAATGGAAACTCTGCAGTGAAGTAACAATAAATTGTACTTGAAGTAAACCTAATTAATTTCTATACCTGGGGTTGACTTGGCATTCACCATGGCTTGTTGCACCGGGGAGAGTCCTGGTAATTAAATTTTTAGGAGTGGAACCACGGGAAGTCAGATGACCTACAGAGTGAGAGAGAGACAGATGAAGTTAAAGAGTGAGGAGAGAGAGAACAGAGAGGGAAGGTCAGAGAGCAACTGTGAAACAATGTTAGGAACAAGGGGCCACTTTGGCGAACAGCAGTTATTGTACATGCAGCCATATGTAATGGGAAAGATAAGGTGATTTATATGGAATAGGATGAGTAGAGATGGACAGTAGGGAGAAATTAGAAACAAAATTAATACTATCTCTCAATTCGGGTAATACTTCCGTTAGTACACTTCCATTTAGTACATATTAAACTCGTATGTACTTCAGCCATAACATTATGACCACCCGACTAATATTGCGCAGGTCCCCCCCTTTAGCGTGGACTCCACAATTACCTTAACATGCTCATGGTAAGTAGGTGTGATGTCAATGAATGCCAGTGTGTTTTATATAAGGCTACCGCCAGGGGCCAGTTACCATAGCTTAGCAAAAAGACTGTCCTGGTTTGAACAAAATCAATCCAATTAAACAACCTTGGCTTCATCACAACAGATTAACACGCCTGCTAACGTGCATATATATGGAATCCATCACATCCATATAAATACATAGGCTAGATAATGTGCGCAGATACATACACAGAGAGCGAGGAAAACATACAGGCATCAAATCAGCAAATACGCAAACGTACGGATAAATACAGAATCAAGCATAAACCTACACAGAGGGAGAGAGAGAGAGAGATCTTGGGATTACTCCTGTCAGTTCTGAGTGTGAACTCAGTCAGATGTCTTGCTAAAGTGCTATAGATATTTTATGGGTTTCCTCCGCAAATTATAATGAATCTTTCATGAGGTTCCATCTCATTGTATGTGTGTGTGTGTGTAGTTGGTGTGTGAGTGCCGACATGTCTGTGTGCACACAGCTAGAAGATTACAAAATGGTTAAGAGTAATCTGATAAACTAACAAGGTAAAATCCTTACCATACCTTTCCGAGGTGCCTACTCCCTGAAAACAGATGTTTTCTAGTGGGGGAACTGTTGTACAACAAGGTATTTGATTGTGAAGGATGCTTTAAATGGAAAGATAAAAACATTGTGTAGTCTGTTCTTTGTATAAGGTGACTGTGTGTTCCTCTGTGAGGTTGGGCAATCAAAGTGTCCCAAATTCTTGATGTGACTTGGCAAAGAGACATGACAGACTAACCAATCATAGCTTTGTGTCTATCAAGGCGTGTGGGGTGCCAGGGATTGTGCGTGTCAGTGTGACTGTATGTATGGCCTCACAGTTTCCTTAATGAACGTGACCATTCATCAGAAGGCTCTATCGTTTTTCTTCCCATTTTGTAGAAAGCGGGTGAGTGAAGCATGCAGAAGGTGACATCGCACCCACAGGTTTGAGTGATTTGGTATAGTGCTCCTGACACGAGCGTGTGACAGTCAAATAGTCATGAGTGTACTGATATGAATATTTTACATCATATCATGTAATATCTCCTGTATTCACTTTATTCACTTGATGATAGACATTTAGAAGAAATGTTTCTAAATGTGCCAAGTTTTACTGGGAATGTTTCCTCAAGGATCAATATGTTGAAATTCCACCCCTCAGGTAATAAGATGCTGATGGTGCTCCGGATTTGCCTTGCCATCCTGACAGTTGTGTGTGGAAGAGCGCTCCTATGGGCTGATGTCATGGAACACACAAGAATTATTATTATTATTATAATACATTTTTTTTCATACTCAAAATTTAACTCAACATGCTTTTCACATTAAAAAGAAAAGAGCAGACAATTTAAACAACTGTTTAAACAGTGCAGATGTCAAACTAGGCAAGAGAAGTAAAAGACCTGTGAACGTGCTAGTCTTTTAGTTGAGGTAGAGCATCAGTTGTATTCCACTGTGAACTGTGGTGGAATTACAGTTTTAAGGATATACAGTACTTTAAACTTCTACTTCATGACAATTCAGAGGGAAATTATGTACTTTTTACTAACTACATTTACATTTACTAGAAAATTCAGATTAAGATTTTAAAGATCCCCTTCAGACATGTTTTGAAATGGTTTAAAATGCTCTACTTTGATATTAATTTCTATCTGATATGTGTTTTTTCACA
Organism: Gadopsis marmoratus; assembly: GCA_036023855.1. Classification (NCBI taxonomy): domain Eukaryota; kingdom Metazoa; phylum Chordata; class Actinopteri; order Centrarchiformes; family Percichthyidae; genus Gadopsis; species Gadopsis marmoratus. Next base: position 24,584 of record JAVQJF010045950.1, read on the forward strand.
AAAACAGTTATTCTGTTAAAATCTTTGAAATGACACCTACTACCTTACCTTCATCAAAAATCCATCATCTATGACTATAAGATTTCCTGCTGGACAACAGGTGTTTCCTGCTTCACTGTGAATTGCTGGCAGTTTCCACAACACACTATTGGACCAGGATTGGCTTCCAAACTATTTGTGATGTCACAAAATTTGCTTGTAGGCCCGCCCCTGATAATGGGATTTTCACTTTGCACATAGAAACTTTCCACTTTCAGCAGATGAATGTGAAAACGTCCTTCAAGTGTCAAACTCTGCACATACATTCCTCTGCACTGTGAAGGTCAAGCATACAACTTAGGGACAATAAAACAAACACATTTTTGAGTGGAGGGGAACTTTAAATAACAATAATACAATTAGTTGATAAAATATGATGCATTGTTACCAAGTAGCTTTTGAAGCGGTTAAAATTAGCTCCAACTACAACAGTTTTGCTTCCATGTTAACCCATAATAATTATCAAATAAAATGCTAAAATAACACTGCCAGCTGTCGTTCTGCATAATGATACTTTAAGTACATTTTGTTACTAATATTTACTTAAGTAAAATGTTTAATGCTTTTACCTGTGATTTACGCTTCATGTTTTGTTAAATACCGGTCTTAAAACAATAGCCAATAGCCCTTCCTAATGTGCCTCCAGTGTAAGTGGGGGACAAAATCTACAGTTTTACACAGTCCTTGTTTCAGTTTATCTGAAGCTTATACAGGAATTCAGCAGTCTGACTTCTTTTCACTCAAAACATAGTATTTCCTCTACATATTTCCTGTAGGAAGGGAAAATCCCTTTGGTTAAACAGCTTATGAGTCATTGACAGACAGTATTAAACCTGTGCTTTGGAGTCACACTCAGACATTGCTTTGTGTTAAAGGGAAGCAAGCCAAAAAGGTTAGAAACCACAGCAGCAGAGTGCAATTCTGGTCACGGACGTGGTTGTTCCTTCTTCCTTTCCTGCTGTCTTATTATTACCACTGCACCCCACTGAGGATTTAGCAGTGGGCTATAATTACAGACCACAGGTAAACTGGTTGGGGGAGCGGGTGGCTGTGGTGGGGGTGTCATGTGAGGCCTGCTACTATTAGACTGTTGTTTTGTAGCAGTATTCTTGATGTGATGTGGCCCCATCTCATGGTAGAAATCTGGTATAACTACAGAGGCCTTACAAAAGATTTTTATCTTTACCAAAATACTCAACAGAAGATGTTAAGAAGATGCAATATATGTTGCTTTATTAGCGTGTTAGCGTCTTATCTCATTATCCTTGTCTTGTGCTACTTCAAGCAAAGCTCTGTGTTTAATTTGCACCAGATCTAGTGTGTTGAGACGACCAGATGTTTGTCTGTCATAACAAAAAAATAAAAAGTAAAGCCCAGGAAACAGACCCAGGTGGCTCTAAGAAGCACCAGATGGAGATAAAAGTCGTCAACCAACAGCAGCGAACTAGGAATTATCCATAATGGCAGTGACAACTTTTGGACCTAAATCAGTCAGAATAGCATCTGGTGACCAGGAATTTCTACTAAGGCCAGAAACCGCACTGCCAGAAACAGTCAAACTGGAAGTCTGATCAAAAATTCTAAATTCTAAAGTCTGATATCTGTTAATTTTGCATATTAACCTATCTGAGTTTTAACGTGTTAAGCCTCCAGTCTCTTCAGACAGAACAGCCATTACTTTGGGAGGTTGTGGTGAAATTACATAATAGCACGTCTTTTACGTTATAGTCTAGAATTAGGAGCAAATAAATGACAAGGCAACTACGAAATATTTGCTTTGTGGGTGTATAATATAACATCTAAAATCAAACCTGTAATCCTTCCAGAGGAAACACCCTTCTTGTCTTGCAACAAAATACTTGTGTAGTCTTGTGAACATTAAGTGTGTCTTGTAGGTGAATGATGATTTTAAAATTTTAAAATTTTAATATTATTAACTGACTTGACAATGTTTTTCTAACAGGATGATGTGGTGCTGATGCTGTTACTGTATACAGCCTAGTTAACAACTTTCATTGAACAGCTTCTGCTCTGTGTGAGAACTGAGGACGTGTCAGTGGACCATCTGGAGAGTATTACAATAAACAACTGCAGGATTGACCAATAGGGTATAAACTGTCTTCGTTTTTTTTGTCTAGCTCTCCCTGTTTCTCTTTGCCCCATTCTTTTTTGGTTTTCTCTCTCATAGCTTAAATACACAAACTTAAACAGAGAGGGGACGGGTGGGAGAGAGAGAGACAGAGAGACTGGGAGAGAGAGGGGAGCTGGGAGGGACCGTGGGTGAGGTTCACTTGGATCCAAATCCACTTTGGCAACAACTCATTGGGGAAACAAGACAGAACATTCTGGAGCTACAACTCTAACAGAACTAAAAACGCTTACTGAGCACAGCAGGAGGAAAACAGAAAATTCCGCCATTTATCAAGGATTCTTTTCAACACAGCAAGTCTGTCGTAAACTGTGACTGAAACCATATGGATTGATCTTCTTTTTTTTTTCCCTTTTGGCTCATTTTCAGTGTGGAAGACTTTTAGTGGGTTGCACTCTGCAGGAGATCTTCAGAAATACAGGAAAAGGTCTCATTGTCACTAACAAGGCATTTCACACACAGCAATAGTGACGTTCCAGTGCTGAGTTGTTGTCAGAAGTGCTAGTAATGTCAGGCAGAGTGCTTCCTATCCTGCTCCTATCTCTATATCTGACTGTGGCCTCAGTCCAGAGCCAGGGTCCTTCCCAGGATGCCTTTATAATCCAGTACCTGGAGAGGAGACTGTCTCAGATGGAGGTAAGTGCCCACTGCAGTTGTATTTGACATCAGGTACCTATAGACCTCTGGAGACTTCAGAGCACTATAACCTCTATCACCTTAAATATACAGTATATTCTTCTATCTTGTACTGCTCTGTGATCAGATTGTTATAATCACCCGACCTTAAAATTAACAGATTAATGAGACTGAAAATATTTCTTGCACTGTGTTTCCATCATGCTCAGATCATCTGGCATCCTCTCAGCTGTCTGACTGATTTTTATACTGTCTTCCTGTTATGGGTATCCGTTAACAGCTCTTTAGATTTACTGTCTTGGTGAGGTAATGTGCTATAATGTACTTTCAGAGGGGGTCAGGCAGAGGTGATTGTAACAAGGACCATTTTTAACAGCTCAAATTGCACCAATCTGAAATGAGACAGGACCATGAAACTCATTATGCACATGGTCTGTGACATCCCTCTCTGTCTGCCAAAGGACAAACTGATGTCTCATGCTTGTCAAATAGTTTCTACCAAAACTAATTTTGGAGGTATGAAAATATTTCTTTTCATCTAGGCCTATATTTTCTCATGCTGTCCATAACCATAATCTCTATATAAAGATGGACGACATGTCTCCACTTTTTCCCACTGTACAAAGATGAAGCCAAAATATCACAAATACGGGCGCTGCCATCTTGCTCTGGTGACATCCTTTGGAGCCGGATTCTGCACAGTATCAAGGTCCCGCCCATACCTTTTATAACACTATTTCTTTGTGTCAATGACATCAGGAGCGCATGAATCAATGTGAGCAAAACACAATGAGCGTCACCCAGAAGACCTATGACCTCTCCTCTGAAATCAGGGGCTTTGTCTCCACTCTCAGTGTTGTGAGGTAAGCCTGTCTGAAAAAACTACTTCATCATATTTGCCCCAAATGGACAATAATAACAAGAATGGTTAAATTAAGGAACGAAAGCAGTTCAAGCGAGAAATGTGAGAACTGAACTGTTTTGCTGTGTAGATCAGAGGTGAAGAGCCAGGTGGACAGCGTTTCTGTGCGAGTGGACAGAGTGGAGAGAGAGCTGGAATATCTTGAAAACAAGATTCCCACTCAGTCTGACATCGAGATGGAGGAGGCACTGCTGGAACAGCAGATAAAGGCTGCAGAACTGGACCAGCTGAAAAAGAAAGCCAAGATCAAAGTGGAGAAAGGTGGGTAGTGTGCCTATACAGCGTACAATGTGTGTGTGTGTGTGTGTGTGTCACCGATGATTACCACATGTATCTGTCTAGCAGTCCAGGATTATGTATTAAAGGAGGAGCATGAAAGAGAAGAAAAAAAGTAAAAGTTGAAGGACAGCTAAACAAATAGAAGCAGGCACAAAATGTCCTGTAAGTTCAATAAAAACCCATTCATTCATAATCTTCTCTCCAACATCTCCAGACTGCAGAACAGCTCTGAGTCAAATCAAGTCTCTCAAGATCGTGAAGAAAGCAGGAGACACCTATGGTTCCTGGTTCAAGGACCCTTCTGAAGGATCCGCTAAGGTCCGTTCTTTTTGCAGATGACATAATTACAGAGGGCAATAATGGACTGTTTACAGTAATATTTGGATAGGGATGATTGCTGACATTGTGATTTTGCGCTGTTCAGTGTATCATTTCACTGAAATAGATGGAATATCCACATTTCTGGGCCCATATAGATTAGTGGTGTATTTTCCCATTCATGTGGGTATCTCAGAAATATAATTAAGACTGATATATTTATTTTTATATTAAGTAGGTCATTGGTTGAATGTCAGGGTTTTGCATCAGTCCATCAGAATCAGAGAATAAAGCCTTCTTTCTCATAATGACATTCATTAGCACGGGAGAAATCTAGTTGCATCATAGTTGCCTATTGCATAAACAGATTAAGAATATCATTTAAAGCAAGAATGGAAATGTCAAAGCTGAGGTGCACCACACAATTTTCTCTCATGTCTCAACTGCAAATCTTTCAGGTCTACCTGCTCAGTGGAATTCGTAACAACACTCTGCTGGAGTATGTTTCTCTGCAAAGTTTCGCAGAGAGGACCGCCACTCCACCAGCAAAGGTGGTGCAGCTGCCTATCCACTGGCAGGGGACAGGTCATCAATGGATTCCTCTACTGCCATAAGGCAGACACGCCCAACCAGATACTGAAGGTGTGTGACTTATGTACAGTAATCAAAGCCTAAAAATGTGATGGGGTGCAAAGTACCAGAGGCAAGGAAGGGACCCCAAACGTAGACATCACAGGCAGACAGGAACAGTTCAATGGTTTGTTTGTACTTCGTGCTTACAAGCAACTACTGTTAGTCAGGCAGGCAACAGGTAAGTCCAAGTCCAGAGACAGAAGCACAAGGAACAGACATAGGTCAAAAGAGGAACACAGAAACTAAACACAAGGCAAGAAGACAAATCAACCAGAAACCAAACGCAGGGCCCAGTAGTTACAGAGAAGCAGCTAACGAGGCAATCGGGGGCAGGTGAGTAATGGGGAACAGGTGTGGCTAATCAATGAGATTCACAAGGGCAGGAACTGAACTGACATGAAGGATTTCAAAATAAAACAGGAAATGCAGACAATAGCCACTGGATGTAAAAAATACTGCGTGTGTGTGTGTGTGTGTGTGTGTGTGTGTGTGTGTGTGTGTGTGTGTGTGTGTGTGTGTGTGTGTGTGTGTGTGT
>JAVQJF010045955.1:0-65666 GCA_036023855.1 Gadopsis marmoratus
ACACACACACACACCTACACACACACAGTCGCTCAGGTATTTTGATTGGGAACAACACCAGAAACGAACAGAAACCAAAGTAACATTACCTATAGTACAAAAATCAAAAAATATCTGAAAATATACAATTATTATTTACAGGTCAAGTATACACCCTGTCACTCTTACTATAGATACTCAGTGTGAATTTATCAGAATGTACATCAATATGTACAGATTAAATACATTGTCTTAAATACTATAAATATAACTATGTGTTTGGTCACATAAAGACTATTTGCACAGATAAATAAATACACTATTACTCCACTTTTGTTGAATTAATCTCAGCGACTTATCTGAGTTAACTGCTAGAAGTTGCTTTGTAGTACATAATGCAACACAAGCGACACATGGACAAGACAAAGAGACCCTGGAGTTGGCGTCTTTGTTTTCAATATCAATACTAAATGCCAATGTCTTATTACTGAGCACAGCTGAACCAGTTTGAGAAGACATTTTTCCATTGTGCAGAGTTTTTAAACTGCTCAGCTGTGCATCATGTATTAAAATAAGCCATGGTGTTTTAAACGTAAGATTTCTGTTTCTAAAACACTACATATAAATTCATGCGTTTTGATTGTGCTCTGTGTGTGCAGGATCCTCCACATCAGTATTAGTTTACTTATGTCACCTATGACATTTCTCATGGATTTATTGTGCAGATCAATCTGTAGCTACAGTGCAGACGCAGAACAAATAAATGCCGCAGTTTAGCTTCTTGTGGAGATGCTTCACTTTCCTGTGCTTCACTAAATGTGCTTTAACTCTAAGCCAGAGCTGCAGGTGAGTACAGGTAAGTGCCTTCACCATTGTGCTATTTATGTGTCGCAAGCCAACTGGTTTCTTGTACATGCTATTGCAGTTTAGATGTTTAAAGCATGTTTACATGTTTGCTTGTAAAACATCTTAATGCATTCAAGAGGGAAAAAAGACACCATCGCTCTGATTTAGAGGAAGACCAATATGGAAAGATCCCTTTGTTTTTCTGTTGTTTTGGTTTTATAGACGTTCACATACCCTTAGTGCTGTGTTACTGCCCTTCACTCCCTTTAATGCAGACATTCTCTGCTTAAACCCTCTTATTATTATCATTATTACAAAATATATGACAACAGAATATTAAAGAACATACAAATCTATGGAAGAGGGGGAAAAATAGGGGTTTATAGGGAATTATATTATTCATCGTTTTAGTATATACAAAAGTATATACCACACATTATATTACAGCTACTGTAAGCACTGCTAAGTACTAGGCACTGTAGCCTGAAACCTGATCAGATGCAAGAGCCATGTTAGATGCCACATGACCACATATGACAACAGCATAGCCATGGGTCAGCACTTACATAACATAAAACAGGGAGGATCTAGCAGTGCCAGCCAATGGCATAAAAGCATCAATCAACACTGGCATGATAACAAGGAAAAATTCAACATGATTTTAACATCATAATCATGTCACATTATAGCTTGTTAAAATGCTAAAAATGTAGATCTAGTGTATCAACACACAAGAAACTAGATGCCTTTCATGCACATTCAGCCCTCGATCTCTCTATATATAAATATTGCTAACCAATACATATTCTTGTAATAATGTTTAAACTCCACAAAGCTTTTGTCAAATTGGTACTTAACTCCAGGGTCTCCACCTAATTAAAGTGCTTTAGTGAATCAGAGGAGACATTGGTCCAAATTCTACACACACGCAGTACGTAATCAAGAAAGCAAATGACAAAAGCATAAGACAAACAGACAACAGAGATGCTGTTCAGGCACCAAACAATTCGACTGACTGTGCTTCACACTACATCTATTCAGTCTCAAGTGTTGGTGTTGTCTCAGGGAGGGGCCACTGAGACAGAGAGAGTCATTGGCTCTTCTGCTGGCCAGCAGAGACACCCAGTGGTTAAATCTGCGTATTACCACTTACTCCAAACATTTATATCACGGTACATTGTCCACATTACACCCCTAAACATACATTGTCATACAAGATTATATATTAAAAATGAAAAAAATACAGCTTCAGTTTTCACATCACAATTCACAAAAAGACATCAAAGTGTAGATTGTAGTGCTCATGAAATGATGTCCGTAGTGGTCATAATTTGAGGAATGTACAGCATTTAAAACCCAAACATCATCCTCTTAGGGATGAAGTATGATAAATCCACAGTGTGACATGGCAGTGAACCTTTTACTCAATGCACTGTAACAACATTAGAGATATATTCTTGTAGGACCTTGACAATAAAATGTCTCATCTCTGTATTCCTGAAGAAACAGTCGTGCAGGTGGAGCAGACAAAGCAAGGTGTCCACTATCCTCTCTCCTCTGTATCTATGGTGAGTTGCCACGGCTTCCTCTGGGTACCACAGCTCTATTTTTAAAGACACAGGGTCACCGGGAGCTCTCATTCAGCGGCAGACAACACGCTGATGCACGCACACATGTGCATGCACATCTGCACGTACACAAAAACCCAACTCACATTTCCAATTCCTTCTCTGTCTGCCACTCTAAACACAGACAGACAAACGTGAAGCTCCCCGCACATAAAACACAAGCCGCTCTGCTTATTTGTGCACATGCACTGTGCACTTCTAAGGCATTGATTAAAATGGAAATGCTTGATTGAAATGGTTGATTAAAATGTTTGTCTAGGCCAGTTGCGACTGGAACAGCACAGTGACGACGTGTGCAGTGCGGTTGGCAACTACTCCAAAGCCTTGTTTGCGATGAGAAAAGATGTTTAAAAAAAAGTGCTGCTCTGTGTGTCTAGGCTCAGAGATGCTCTAACAATAGCGGGCGTCTGTGCTTCGGTGTTTATGGATAACAAATGGAGAGGTGAAAAGTTTTGCACTACTGCGGTGAATATGTAGACGACTTACGGTGACATCTCAGACTATTGCACAACACATATGTACAGTATTCTACATCAGTGGGGAAAGTAGGGATAGAAGGAGATCCACAGTATTATGAGGACCCTCCTTTGACTGGTGATTATTGCTGATGCATGATAGGCACACTAAACTTAAAGATGAAATGTGCTTGTAACACTGTTTACACTATCAGAATCACTTATTACATACTGTTATGGATGCATTTGTAATCATTTTGTTTTTCTGAGAAATGCTCATTCGTCTTTTTGTTGCTGAGTCTCCTTCCATCCTATCCCCACAAGTAACAGCCATCTACAACGGAACCAGAATAAGATGAGGATCTCCTAGATGTAGGAACATCCAACCGTCTCAAAAATAACCTTCTCCAAACTGATGAACACATGGCGATTGCGGGTCAGTAAAACGTAAAAGCATTTTAGCGTTGCACCCATCTTAACCTCGGCCAGAGCTTATTACAAAACAAAGCCTATATCTACGCCCTCAGTGGACCTTTCTTAGCTTCACTCCTCCCTCTGTTCCTGTCTTTGTTTCTCTCTCTCTGCCCCTGTAATACGTTGGAAAAGCTCATCATAACTGGTGGGACTCACATTCCAACGATCCCGTCATTACAGCTTGGATTGACAGGCATTTAGCAGCACGGATCCTACGGTGGGGAAGAAGGGAAGAATCACAGGTCAGGAGCGATGGAGCAGAAAGGAAGGGATAGAGGGATTCAGCTCTGGGGGTTAAGGTGTGATGAACGCTGCAACAACCGGCAGTGGATTTTTTCTCCTTCTTGACATGCTCTGTTCATCCCTTTCTAACTCTGTCTCCCTCTCTCCGAGCAGGTTTAATGGAAGGGAGGATCTATGAGCTCAGTGGATCATAGCTCAGACTCGGGCGAGCCGATGTTCTGGTAGCCCGTCTTGGTGCTGGTGCCATAGTTGGTGTTGGTCATCTCCTGGGTGCCGCCGGGGCCCAGGTAAGCGCGGTGGGCAGGCATCGGGGAAGGAGCCTCGCTGGGGTTCTTGCTGAGGATGAAGCGCTGCTCATCCTGCTCTTCAAGGTTGGAGATGTCCTTCATCATGCCTTTACGGTAGGACACGGAGAGCTTGTTGGAGCCGTCTGAGATCAGGTTGAAGTGGCGGGCGATGAAGACGATGGGTAAAGGCAACATGGCCACCACGATGAGGGAGTAGGCCATGGCTAAAGCCCAGGGAGGGTAGCTATGGAAACTCTCTGCGCCCTGGCAAAGAAAGAGTGCAGAGGGAAGACAATGAAGACAACACCAAAGAGGTATAAAAAGAGGGGAAAGTGGAAAAGGGAATTTATGGAACAATCATGCAAGTCTGGTAGTGCTTTCACTCTGTCTTTCTTTCTGTTAACACACAAGAGAAACTGAACACTGACCTCAGCCTCCACCCAGGCGTTGTATCCTGCAGGACTGATAGCCATCTCGATGACAGTGGCAATGATAAGCACCACCAGGACAGCTGGTGACACATACCTCCACATGTAGTAATAGAAGGAATACGGCCTGAAACCCAGCATGTCCTCCAGATCCTGCATGAACCTGTGAAGAAGGGAAAGAAAGAAAGAAAGAAAGAAAGAAAGAAAGAAAGAAAGAAAGAAAGAGTGGGAATGAATTCCATATCAGTGTCCTAGCTGGTCATACCAATGAGAAAACATTCCCAAAGCCAGAGTCCTGGAACACCTTAAATGGACTACATTACAGAGCTCTTTTCACAAGTTGATCAGACACTTCAAAGGTTTACTGGAACTTAACATCCTGCCAGAAAATGTATTATTCCCAGATATGGCTTCAGTCTACATAGCCAGTAGAGTTACCTCTTAGTGCCGTAGATCCAGGCTACAGAGATGTTCTCCAGGATCACCACCACAGTGAGAGGCAAACCAGCTGAGTAGTCGTCAAACATGGTGACAAAGTAGTTTCCTGAGCGCTGCACAAACAGCAGGCCTAACAGGAAGGCGATGAAACAGCATACCACTGTGAAAGAGGAGAAGACACATCCAATAAGAATGACAAAAGCTCTAAATTCATCACGTACAAGTGATTTGAGTTTGATAACCAGAGTTAAGACAGTTAGCTCACCACACAGGATCTCTTTGCGGATCTTGAAAGCATCCAGTATGGGTGTGGTGATGCCGGTCATGGTGCCAATCATGCTTCCCAAACCCAAGTTGATCAGCATGAAGAAGAACATGACAGACCAGAAGGGACTGGCAGGGAAATGTGTCATGGCCTCTGTGAAGGCGATGAACGCCAGACCAGTGCCCTGAACCGCCTGGAGGACAGCGACAAAGACGTGGAGGGTTACACTGGTCAAAGGTGGCCACTGTGCTGCATGGAAATGAATTATCCCATGTGGACAATTACCTACTTAACCACCATATCAAGGTTAATTAATTAAAGTGCAGCCATTTAAGGTGATGCACTCATTCAGAGACACTTAAATGAGTGCGTTACTGTAGATCACCATCATAACAGGCAACAAAACAAGAAAAGTATGAATGATGATCACAGTGCCCTGTCAGTTTCCTGTAACCTCTAAAGCATCTTTGTAGTAAGAAGTTCTCTGAAAAGCATTAACAACACTTAAGGCTAAACAGAAATGGACATGCTTTGTTTATACTTCAAGATGTGATCAAAAACATACATAAATTGGATATGAAGACCCAAAACTTGGATTATTATCTAGGTATTAGTTTGGAAAATATCCACTGGTGACTAATTCTAACCCTATTTATTGAACTATGGGGAGTGGATTACATTATAACAACAAACAGTATCACTGTGTTTGGAAAAAGGAAAATATGGATTATGGAAATTACTGGGTATATCCGGACCCCATCGCTTGCAAAGTAGTTTTAGTTTTCTACTTACTGATGAGGCTCATAAATCTAGCTATTGCCTGTTGAGCCTTTTCAGACCACACTGAGCAAACTTACAGGCAACCATTACAAGGCTTTATACCACGGCCATGGAAAATATTTATTTCTAATTGGATAGCAGGGTGCCTCAAACTTAGTTCTGGTCAACAATTGAACCACCAGTCTAAGTCAGTGTTCAAGGACTATTACTATAAACTACAGCTAAACCTAACAGTGCATTTGCTTTATGCTTCTGGTGATTTAATCATAATGTGATTAACTATATAAAAAAGCCAAAAAAAGTGGATGATGATTTGAACACAGCTTCTGGAATAGGTGCCATAGAAAATAACACTCGGGAGAGTAAACAATTATTTTCATTAGCAATTAATTTCTCAAATAATCAATGAATCGTTTACTATATAGGATTTTCAAAAAATAGTGAAACATGGTCATTATGATTTTCCAAAGCATACAGTCTATGATCCAAAGTCATTGTCATTGACCAACACCTAAAGACATTTCATTTTGTGCCCTAAAAAATGATTGTATCCGCTATAAAATTGCCAAATTGACTGATTGATTCACTAACCGACTAATCATTGCAGCTCTAGAGGAAACGCTACTTTACTTAGCATCCTCCACTTTCTCAGTTAGTTTTTATATATTAGGGAAACTTGTTGTCTATCATTACTTATCAAACATAAACTACATCTTAGTAACTGAACACATCTGTGATTATTCAGAAATACTCAACAATCACGTTCTCATTTCAGCTCCATTCTCAACCTCTCACCTTGTTGAGTTCGTCCTCCAGCACGCAGGCGTCCAGGCCCAGCTGTCCGAAGCTGTCCTCCTTCACCGCCTTAATGACGCTGTACATCTCTGCGTAGTCCTCGGTGGACAGGTGGGAGAAGTTGATGTGAGGAGGGATGAGCTCTCTGCTCAGAACACCTGTGCTTAGGAAACCCAGGACCTTCTCTGCATTGCTGCACACAACAAAAGTGAAGATATGCATTAAAGGGATGTGAGTAAAGGTTGCAGTACAAACGGCAGCCAAAGAGAGAAGAGTCAGGTAGCATTTGTTACAGTATGACACACTCACTCGACAACACACTTCTCGTTCATGATGTTCGCCTTGAAGCCCAGGACGGCAAACACAACTAAAGTGGCCAGGATGGAAGTAACAAAGTTGATGGTGGAGACCAGCGCTGCATCAAAGTGGCAGTTGTTGTCTCGCTTGTTGTAGCTGGAGAAAGCGATGACACCTCCGAAGCCCAAACCAAGAGCAAAGAAGACCTGCGTGGCTGCTTCTCTCCACACCTGCGGCTCCAACATCTTTTCCAGCTAGAGAGAAGAAAGGAAAAACTTGTCAATGATCAGTGACAGATAAGGTCATATTTTTTGTCATTTATCCTCTTAAAAACCATGACACTATTTCAAATATATCTACATGTGCCTCCTTCCGTGCTTGACTGATCACCCAGAGATAAAAAATTCAAACTGATGACACCATATTTTTACAGCTGTCCTGATACAACAAATATACATATACCTGATGAAACGAACAGGATTAAAAACAAAGATCTGTGGGTTTGAACAATAGTTGGTCCTGCAACACGTGTTTGTAATAGGAACTGAATTTGGAAAAAATAAATATTCAGTAAAAAGTGTAACTTCTACAAGCAATATATTTTATATTATCTCTAACATAAGCAATGTTTGTAACTACTATCTTTTGACATTTGATGTCAGTAGATAGCCCAGCTACAAAATTACTACTGCATATCATATACAGCAAATAATAAAGTAATTCAGATTTTTCCACAGTGTGTAATGATGCTATTTGTTGTCTATTTTTCTATGTAATTATACATTTCCACCAGTAGAGGGTGACATCAATCCAACACATGACACAATTTGGATATTAATGACATTTTTGTATGGAGTAGATCTGCATGGCCTTGGTGGCAAAGCAGCTAAAACCATCAACTACTCATGGCTGAACAGGTTGCGTAGGCAAAATGTCACTTATGTTACATATCTGTTTGGGTGAATGAGTGATCAGGACCAAGATAAGCTTAAAACTACATTTTCCCCTCCAGCACACCACGATTACATTATTTTTACTGTGAAAATTCCCCCAATCCTGCTGAGGCAGCCTTGTTTGCAAGTTGTCGCTTTTTTGGTAAAAATCACCGCTGTTTCTCTCTCACCTTAGGGGTGAACATGTGAGCGATGCCATCCACCGCTCCCTTTAGCATCAAACCTCGCACCAGGAAACAGAAAAGCACTACATATGGGAAGAGAGAGCTGAAGTACATCACCTAAGAGAGAGAGAGAGAGGAAGCCAAGTTCATTACACAGTGTTGCCATGGACACGCTTTTCTGAGGCCTCACACACACACACACACACACACACACACACACACACACACACACGATGAATCAATCCCCCTGCTTTGTGTTTGCTTGGCACTGAATTTGTGAAATCTTACCAAATGTGGAGAGAAGTGCTTGAGGTTTGGAGAGATGAGTCAAAAATCCTTCCTACAGCATTTCGGGGAATCATTGCAGTACTGACTATGATAATTGGATTACTGAGTTTAGTGTTTAAAAAACTGTGTCAGACTTTGGCGATCCATGTATTTTCCTATTGAAAATGTGGGCTGGATGTTGGGCTGTACCATATGACTCAGTCTCTGGATCGAGATTACAGGATGTTGTTGCAGTTGTTGCCAAACAGAGCATTTTCCATCTGCATCCTGAACCGGTCTTTGCTTGGTTCAGTTTAAGCTTATTAATGTTGCATATGTCTCTCTTCCATAACATAGATGAGATCCAAAAATAGAGTAGTGCTGATGACAGGCTTTAGCATCTTATCTTTGACTGAAAAGCATTAGCAAAGTGTGTAAAACACTCAGTGATATGAATGAATCATTGGCTAAAAAGCTTTTGTTAAAACGATTTATTGTGTGCGTCTTTACACAGAAGTCTACAGTGTGGTAATCTCTGTAGTTTTCCAGCTCTGCCCCTGCTGTGAAGACATGGAGACCCCGTACCTTCCCAGAGGACTGGATGCCCTTGACGACAGCCAGGCAGACCAAGATCCAAGCCACCAGCAGGGACAGGGTCATCTTCCAGTTCAGGCCGCCCGTGTCGTCAATGGAGCTGGTGATGTTGAGAGTCTGGCGGTACCAGAAGTAAGTGGTGGCCGAGCTCTTCTCACACTCTGGCACAACGACTACAACAGTAACAAGGGAGGGACATGACATAAACAGTGGTCCAACAGTGGAGTCCGCACATATACAAAATCAGTGATGGACATCCAATTTGGTTATATGTTTTATTCTGGAAGTTTTGTAATTTTATCTGTCAGATAAATGTATTTGGCAATAGCCAGCAGTGGAAGCAGTACTTGGATGTTTTGCTTAAGTGAAAGTAGAAAAACCACAATGTAATGTGCCGCTATTGAAATTTGACAAAAAAAAACCAAAAGTAGGAATATATTAATATAGTAGAATTTAATCCTATCATACACTGCAAAAACCTCAGTCATAACAAGTAATTCTTTACCTATTATTGAGTCATAAAAACCTAATTTTCTTGAAACAAAAATCTGCTAGTGAAGTGAGTTTTAAAAAAACTAGTTTCAAGACTTTTTCAAGCCAAATGTATTTTTCTTGACTCTCTTATTTCAAGAAGCTGACACTCATTTCTATAAAACTCTTGAAATACTGAAAGTTAATTTGTGCTGGAGAAGAGCTGAAATCATCTCACTGCATTGTCAGATTCAAAAACTGACAAAATGACATATGGAGACTTTTGAGAGCATGTTTTGAATGTGAAATCTTAAAGTTGCCTTGTTAACAAACTTTCTGTTTACATTCAGTGTTGAGGGCATTTCCTTCTTCATAAAACATGTGCTAAGCCAATTATTTTAAACATTTGTTTATTGCTTTTATGCTCGTGCATTACTGTGTTTCTTGGTGCATTACCGCCCCACGTGTAGTTCAGTGGAATAGTGTGAAACCATTGACAGGAACGTGTATTGTGTCACCTGGGTGCATGCTTTGTGCACACGCAAGCCAACCGGTGGGGATCCAATCAGTAAAACATCTCTGCATAGCACTACTAGTCAAACTAGTACAAGTAGTACTTCATAAGTGTACTTAGTTACTGTACTTTCCACCTCTGCACATAGCTTAGGTAAATCCTATTAGATGCTCCACAGCACCCCCACTGCATTCATAATCATAACCAGAGTTGACATCTTGCTCCGAATGCTAATGAAAGCTCATGCCCTTCACTCAGCATGTGCCTCCACCACAGGGTACCATCTGCCAGGCATTCGAGGTATTGACACTGTTGGCCGGGTCATACCATCTGACAGGCCTTGCCAACAGAGATGGTCTGTAGGACGAAATGCAGTCTCAGCTATAGAGATGGCACAAACACTTTTCTGTTAACCTGCAGAGACACGGCTGTTTGACTGCAGAGCCACAGCGAGGCAGGCTGTTTCAATGCAAAGACACGTTCTGCAGCTTTAAGCACCATCCTGCGTAGCACTGGGCAGCCTGGTACTTGCAGAGGTACTTACTGAATCTGGAATTGTCTTGCAGGAGCCTGAGGTATTAATTTTTCCTCTACGTGGTGTTTTTACAATAAAAAGCTCTTTTGTACAGGCACTTATTTTTAGGCGTACATCTTTATTACAGTTTCAGCTGTGTTGTGCTGTGCATTGTGTTGTGCACTCACTGGCTTGGGTTCCATTTCTCTGGATTGGGCATTCAGCCCAAGGCAGTGGATACTGGAAAGACTGGAAGAAATAGAAGATGCTCCAGCCGATAATCACATTATAATAGAGGCCCACAAAACCGCAAACCTGAGGGGAAATTAGAGAAAACAGCAATTCTTATCTCTCCTATAACAATCACTGTGCCACCACACAAATGTACAAACACAAACAGCACAGGGGACAAACAGCCTGAAGTTTGTTAAGTCTTGAGTCAGGGCAGAGACGCTGAGCACACAGCTTAAGTCGTGGTGTGTATGAATTATTGACTTGTTTGCTCTCAGCAGCCAAGGCTGTGTCCTCCATGAGAAGGTATTTATAGCTGCTGAATCTCCCTCTGCCACATCTGAGCTGCCACACGCCTCACCGCCCCAGGGCAGGTCTCTCCCTCCCCTCTTTTGCACTAGATGAAATCACTATCAGAAAGACTGACGCAGTAGATCACTGACTGACCGACCCAGCCGCTGACTGAGTACGTTTTAGGCTGATGACTCTGATGGGATGGGGACATGGTGGGTCACCACTCCTGCAGATGATGGGGACAGATTATGACAGTGATCGGCGCTGGTCTTTGCATGCCACTTGCTGTAAAACATGAGAGGAATTAATGTGAGCAGGCAGAGGGAGTCCTGTAAACTGAGCTCTGCAGCACGTTTGTTGTCTCTGCAGTGCACATAACATGTTTAACTCTGAGTTGAGAAGTGAAAGTGAGATAATTACCATCTAAGATACAACACCAATCCAAAAACACTTGGTGGACTTTCAGGATCTTGGACACACATTGCATGTTCTCAAAGTCTGCTGTAATCATGTGTCCAATAATTATGGGACTACGTTAATGTGTATGGCATTTTATAAAGGGGATCATAAATTGACACCAATAGGTTTATTGATGACTACTCAATCATTTATTAATGCTAAACAGATCAGAACAGATGAGCCATTAAAAATTAATAAAAATACCTTTTGTGTTTGTGAGCCCACAAAAGACCTTTTTGTTTGGTGTGTAGCTTCTGTGATTGATTCCAGCTGGAAGTTGTTTTTGGGGAAAGTATCAAAATGCCCACAGAAACAAACCACTCCTGTAGCAAAACCCACCTCACCACTGGACACTTTCCACTGTGAAAAACACTGGATTACATTGTAATTGACATGATTTCATACTGACCTTGTGAATGAATCTACAACAAAGGGAAAGATTCGCTTATTACTGACCTGGACATCGTTAATAAATGATACTTGATTTTGTACAGACATTCATGTTCCCCATAGGAAGAAATCAAATACTATCAAATACTTTGATAAATTGAAAAATACAGGGCAGTAGTCAAAGAGCTGCAACCATTAATCAAGATATTAGTGACAACTTGTAAACCCCTTATGATAAGAGTTGTGAAGTGGGGGGAGCTATTTAAGTCGTCGCCAGTTCAAGTAAAACTCACATACATTTTCTCGATAATGTAACGCGACTCACAGTTGGAAGTCTTCTACTGCTTGGATGGGTATGAAACTCTTCCGGCAAATAATCAGTCCAAATTATTCTCCATGGCAACTGTGGCTGAGGCTCATGGATATTGTAGTATTGTGAGCCATCTGCCGTGCCAAAATGATGGATAAAACATGATTTCTCAGAAAGAAAGTGGTGGTTCTAACGTAAACCTATATGATTGTTCCAATATCAGAGGGAGTCCTGTGTTTCTATGTTAATCAACCCTGAGGATATTATTGTATTCCCTCTCCCACTTTGCAACTTTATGCCATATTATAAAGTGCAACCAGCATGAGTTCATGTTGGCACTTACCATCAGACTGGAAACCCCGATGCCTCCCAGCTGTGGGTAGACGTAGTTCCACACCCCGATGCTGCCACGCCTGATCCTCTGACCCACCGCCAGCTCCAGGAAGAACAAGGGGATGCCGATGAGCAGCAGGAGAATGAAGTAGGGCACCAGGTATGCACCTGAGACAGGGCAGGGACATAGGAAAGAGGCATTACTGCACGGTGTGCAGCTATTTTGGATTATCTGAATGTTTCTTTGCTCTGTGTCCACGAAGTGAAAAACAAAAGCTCACTGTAAAACAGCAGAAGATACATTGTTAGCTTCTCACTGTCAGTTTTATTTTTGGAGTCTGTTCTCTTTATCCTTTACTACTCTAGTTCCCCTTCTCTTCCTCGTTTCCTGCTCACAATTTCTCTTTCCGCCTCTCTTTGGATAGTCTTAGTCAGATGTGACCATCTTCTTTTGCAGAAGGGACAATGGAGAGAGAGCAGAAGGCACTCAAAGACAACAAGTGACGTCCAGTCCTGCTTACGTCAAGACGTGATGGGGCACCATGGTGACAAGACCACCCACAGCCAGAGAGGACGGGCTGATACTGACAGACAGCTGGAAGGAGCAGCCTGTTCCCAGACCAAACACAAATCCCTGTGATGTTTGACTCGATCAGAAATACTGATCACGTTGTGAGTGGCTAGCAGCAGAGAAAGGAGACAATGACATGGACACAGTGTCACGTTACACAGTGGTATTATTATCTGGACCGGTAGATGCGACTACTGTGTTGCTGCCTCCTCACTATCTTTGATGTCTATTCTGAGCAACAGACACACAGAACAGAGGAAAACAAAATGTGCTACTGAGAAGATAGGCAGTTACCCCGACAGTTCACCTATGTGTTGTCCCTTACAGATATTGCACTTTAGCCACACTGGTAGAGAATCCATATATGAATTACCCCACCCAAGGGTTTTGCCCCACTAACAAGAGGACGGTGAAGCTGATTGGTCAGCCCATCAAGCACTTTAATATGTATTTAATATGCAGCTGAGTACATGGTCACCCAGAGGATGATTCCTCTGAACGTTAACGACACCTTTCTTCTGGCTTTATGGATTGCTAAAGTTAATAACATATTCTTGATGAAAGTAGGATATCATATTTATGACACAATCATAGAGTTATAGATCCATAATACATTCAATTTCTGGTTAACCTCAGACTCAAGGATATAAACCTTTATGACTGACACAATGAGGCCTACGATAATCCGCAGTGTATTAGCAACAGACTGTTTAAGACTTGATTGATTACCTTCCAGTTTGTTTTGCTCGGCCTTGTGTACGGAGCAAATCTGTACACATTTAGGTGTGGTAGTCATAATCTGTCATGTTCAGAGAAGAGATATCTATGTGCCTGTGTCCTAGGATTGTGCACTGTATGCTTGACAGGAGTTCAAGGGGACCAGTATCATTATTAGTATATATTAGTTTGTCCTGATTTTGATGATGAGAGAAACACATTGGTGAAAGGATAATGTTGGATTAATCCATGCAAGCAAAATTCAACACAAGAAAATCAAAGAGTTAACTAATCTCTTTTGTAATCTTCTTTTGTTTTTTAAGCATAACTGCGTGACATAAAGAAAAGTCTAAAACGCACCCCCATCTACTGGTCAATGAATAGCAGCAGCCAGATTTCAATTAAATATGCTGCAGGTATTCATGCTCCTAAGAGGATAAACCCTTTCCTCATAATGCCAATGCCTTCATCACTTTGCCGTCTCAGCCTCATAAGCCACTAGAAGCCATTTATGGCTTTAGTTGTAATGAATACAAATGAATTACTTTTATCATATAATCATAAGACAATGATTTATATTCATCACTTTTTTGTGTTCTATTTCCATAAGTTTTTTTTTGTTGTGGGCTAAATAATATTTTTTATTTTTGTGATTGATTGTTTTCTTTTAAAATGAACCAGTGATGAAAGGCACTAATATAAACCTTTCCTTGACTAGAAAGGGAAAGAGGGAGAAAACGACAGACGAAGTAATGAACAAGGAGGGACAAGAGACCGAGTTTGTCCTCCTCTCTGGGACAAGCTCAGACAACACAATGCAACACCGCCCACTGGGGATACACACTCATTACTGCACGTACACACACTCTGATTAAAATGATTGAGCTTTGTTATATTATGAATTTCAAATAGCCTCTTTACACACGCCTCCCACACAAAATAGAACCAACAATGTCTTAAAGCCCAGGAAATCAGTGTTTACTCTTCCACTTCCTCCATCTTAGTCATCACAATCATCTCCTCTCATCATTAAACCCATAATGCCAAAAAGATAAGGCTGAGAAACCTGCAAATGAAGCAAATAAAGACTAAACTGCAGGATCTCACAGCATTATACTAGCCCTCTTAACATTCTCTCATCTTGCTAAGGAGAAATTATCTCCTCTTTTAGCTACTGACGGCACAAGTTAACAAAGTCTGAGACATGTTGAGGAGACTTCCCCTCTGACTTGCGCGATTAGTTGGCTAATTGGTTGACAGGATGCCATTTATCAAGGAGGGGGAGTCTGCAGCCCCGCCAGCATGCAAACTGAGCAGGACTTCAATATGAGCGTGGCGAGAAAGGTGCAGCACAGGCCATGATATGTACTGGAAATGGATATATACTGAAATCAAAACTAGGACACCTTACAATACATGCAATTAAGTGTTATGTTTTAAATAACATGACAACATGATATGATGATATTGATACCACTCTCATGTCTATATGGTTGATATGAGGCTTTCACAAGCAGCCAGCTAAGCTTAGCAAAAAGACTGGAAACACGGGGGAAAAACTAGCCTGGCTCTGTCCAAAGATAATAAAATCCACCTACCAGCATCATTAACGCTGGCTAGAGCAGGCTGGATGTTTCCCCCTGTTTCCATTCTTTGTGCTAAGCTAAGGTAACTGGCAGCTGGCTGTAGATTCACATGCACAGTACAGACAAGAGAGTGGTATAAATCTTCTAATCTAATGCTCGCCAAGAAAGTGAATAACTAAACATATTTCCTAAAATGTCAAACTATTACTTTATACGGTATTTTCTTCATCACATCCTGAATGATTTTAGAAAGGCCATTTTGCAGTGTGGAAGCATTTTACAGCAGCAGCAACATCTTTTCACTACACCCCTGACTGGCTAAAAAGCAGACGGTTAATGGTTCAGGAAAATGTTGAAAGTCTGACTGTGTGGTGCTGAGATGTTGTGGCGTGCAAAAAGTCAGGTGGTTGAAACTGTCACCATACTGGTTTGTTCTTGGATGAAATGTTTTCATGCTGAGAAGAGTAATTAGATTAGTGCTCTGTGTGTGTGTGTGTGTGTGTGTGTGTGTGTGTGTGTGTGTGTGTGTGTGTCCGTGCGCATGTGCGTGTGTGTGCGTGTCAGGTACAACAACAGACAGAAAATGCAGAACAGTACTCATCGACTTTATCTGGTGGAGGAAATGAGTTGAAGCTGCTGAAGTATTTCTTGCTGTAATGTGATGCAAATGGACGTTTTATGAGATAAGCGATACAGCATTACATTTCACGCCAATCTCAGAGACCAGTGGGCATATGCAATCAAATCATGTTTCAGCAAATAGTTGCCAGGCACAGAACAGTATCCTGGACAAGACCGTAGACAGGAAAATGCAAATCCCATGCTCAAACAAAAGGATAAAATCAAAATTGTTACATGCTATTAAGTTAACTACTCCCATCTGGCAGCTTTTTCATTGAGGATTTAACAGAACTAATAAAAAAATTCACATTAATAGCATTGACTCAGCACAACATTTCTCGTTGTTAACAATTACTCAGCACCCTGAGGGGACACATGTTCACCATGGGTGGCCCAATTAGGAACCAACTTCCAAACACTGGAAGTGTTACTACGCTTTGCACATCAGGCTCCACAAAACCTCAGGTTTCTGTGATTGAGACACTGAACTGATAAAATACCCGAAAATCATGTACAGACATCTGTCCACTTACCTCCACCATTCTTCTGGCACAGGTAGGGGAACCTCCAGACGTTACCCAGGCCCACAGAGAAACCCACCTGGGCCAGGATGTACTCCAGCTTGTTGTTCCAGGCCGGTCGGCCGTCCTCAGCGTCTGGGTCAGGGGAGGGTAGCAGGGCCTTTACTGGAGCAGTAGAGCCAGGACTCAGGCCCATACTCATCTGACTGCTCTTGTAATCCATGGGGTGCTCCAGAGATAGCAGGTCAGCTACCGACTCAGTGACCGGCTCATTGCTGTGCTCCCGCTGGGTCACCTTGGTGTTCTTTGGCATGGCTGCAACACAGGAGCTCCTTCAGGCTGAGGGTGGTGGAGGCAAAGAGGAGAGCCTGAGGTGACTGACTGGAGGGAGATCAGGAGGAAGCAGGGAAAGAAAGTTGTGCTTTTTTCTTAAATCTGTGAAAAGAAAGGGTTGGAGACAGACAGGAAATGTAGGTGCTAGGAACAACTAAAGAACTTTTTCTGCCTAAACCATAAAATGTACAACACTTCTCATATAAAGACACAAGAATATCTGTAACTGCTCCTCCCTCATCATCTGGATTTGGTTGGTTTGTTCCTTTGGAGCTTCTCAAATCTTAACATTTGCAGATTTATAACTCTTCTATGATATTAAACAAAAATAATTCTGTGGTTTGAACTGCTGGTTGGACATTAATGAATAAATGAATTGAGAAAATAATCAGATTAAGTTATATTGAAAATTATATTTAGCTGCAGGCCTACACAGCATCACAGGACAACAGTTCAGGAGACAAGTGACTTTAACCATTTTAGGTCGAGGTCATGTGCACTGCTTTTCCTCACATAGTATTTTTATAGTATTGTGTACAGAGTATTTTAAAAGGGCAGTGAAACTGCAGCACTTTAGAGTCGTAAGTGAGGTGTTTTAGTAATCCACTTCATTATGGCGAATGAGACACAAAGATTGAATTACAATCCATTTCACAGCAGAGCCCATTATATTAAAGTCGAGTCATGTGAATAGCATGAACAGCAGTGAGCAGTCTGTCTGTGTGACTGCTGGTCTCAGGGGAAAGCAGTGCAATAAAAATAAAGCTTCTAAGCACAGGTTTAATCAGCTGTTTGTGTGTATTTCTTTTTCCTCATCACACTTCAACGTCTTGTTTATTTTAGTTTATTTTAAGATTTCAGAGGCTGTGATGAAATGCTCCAGTGCTACCTTTTTTCCTAAAGACAGATCCTGTCTGTAAAGTTAGTCTCTGGCATGTGTTACCTTTTCAGAGGCTCACACTCATAATCCTACAGTCCTGTGTGTAGTGCTGCCCTTGAGGGATAGCAGCACAGTATGAAAGCTACTGTGTCAGAAATTATAAGAAGGTCTGATTCTCCTGCATAAATGAGGAATTTACAGTTATTGTTCAGCAGAGGCGGTAAGCCACCCATCAGATCCTGACACATCTCGCCTTGTAATCACTTCAGTTAGTAGATAACTGACAAATAATAGCTGCACTGATTAAAAGAGCACTCCACCGATTTAGTATCGCACTCCTATAACATTGTCAGACTCACGATAGACAGTGGAAAGTATCAATACTGATGAAGCAGAACCAGAGATACTGTCTTTTTTATTGCACGCATCCTTCTTCATTACCCACAATGCAACTCCTCTACCGACAGTTCAGTCAGAGATTATGCTAGTAGCAGCCAATGTAGCCTCAAGCAGAGCTCACTTCTTTCTAACTCCACTCCTGCAGATTTCTTTCATTTTCCAACATATTTTCATCTCCAACTGATGCTTATTTGATTTATTAGACTCCCTCTGGAGCCATGAAAGGCTTTACAACATATGCAGTAGCACTTGCCAAGGCCTATAAACAACTTTGATGTGTAAAATCTGTGTTATCCCCCTTTAATTATGGTATTTGCTGAGTGAAGTAGCACCTCTACTCTTTTATGATGCTGGTGGCCCATCTCTGCTATAAAACAAGACAAAACCCTGAAAACACTGGATACCTAATTATTTTAAATTAAAATGGAAACTTGCAGCTGCAAGCATGAAACGCACCGAATGACAAGACCCTTGACCCACAATGACCAGTGATTGTGCATTTACTGTACATTAACTAATTACATAAAGGTCAACCTAACAAAGAATGATGCATTTAACAACCTTGGTTAAATGCTAACAAAAAAGCAGCTACAGGAGCAGAAAACAATAGAAAGAAGACAGATTTCGGGTTTAGCTGTGTGTGATGAACGAGATCTGAGTTTTCACTCTTGCAGCGCGAGGGCAGAAAATAGAAGCAAGGGGTGTTTGATCTGGTGACAAGGCCTCTAATCTGAGGAAAACAGCCGACTGAAATCAGAGCTGGGCTCTTATTCACAGGGACTCCTCAAGAATGGTTGCCAGCCAGCTGGACTCTAAGCTCACCCAGAGGCCGGACCAGCAGCACGCACATCACATTCTTCAACAGTGATGATGAGCCCCTGCAGTCACGAAACACAGCAGCTCCGAGGCTGAGAGTGCCCCACGGATGCTAGTTCAGCAGTGTCCTTTCCCACAGCAGTCTGCAACTAATACTGAGTCATGATCATCGAACACTCTTTAAATGAGGTGTGAAGCAATGACGTGCATGTTTGCAAACAAAAATTATTCTTCTGCCACGCTGCAGAATTTTGGGCAGTTTAAGATGCGTAGGTTGGAGCTCTGAGAGACTGTTTCTCACAACGCTTTGCTCTACTTTTCTAACGAATGGAAATGGTATAGTTAGTAACAAACTGTCCCAATTATTACTTGTGTGTTAGGACGATGGTGGCCTGCTGAACGCAAATGGCAGATAGGATTCTCACTCTGGCTTCTTAATCATGTGCAGTGAAAGTTTTCAATGTTGATGCAGAAATACATGAGCAACTTTCAGAGTTTCACAGTATGCGCTGACACAGATGTCACATTACGGAGACAGCAGGACTTCACACAATGTGAAAGACACTGTTACAGATTATGACTCAGTAATCAATCTGCATCTGAGGGAAAGTCAGTGCAAGAAGTGTTCCCCCTAGGAGGATATGAAAAGGTGTAATGAAGATAATAAAATGCATGAAATTAGGAGTGTTGCGAGAACACCAATGAAGAGGAAATGATGCTGTATATACTTTTCAATGAAATGGGAGCGATGGTAACAAACCCCTGATGACCAACATGTACACTGCACTCCAGGGATGCAGATGTGTGATTCTGCTGTGGGTTCCTGGAACTATAGATTCCTAATTCTCCATAGACAGTTTGGTGTTGATGATGTAACAGCGCAGGTTCTCTGTTTCCCCCACAAAGATACGCTCCACTTTTATCTTGTCTGGTTGCTAAGCAATGGCTCTTCCTGCAAAATTGAAATCTCATCCCAGCACCATCAGTGGTCGCCTATCTCTCCTCTCACCATCTCAAACGGACAGACGTGATATGGCACGAAGGACGGCTGCAAATAACTTGGAGCTGCTGTGACAGGACTGAGCGGGGTGAACGATTGTGGCAAAGCTGGAGGTGATAATCTGTTGTGGGATCTATTGCACTGCCACTCAGGCAGCCATTACAGACGGTTAAGCCAGTTCAGAATAGAAAATGGTGTCATTGTAAAATATAAGGTTTGGCCAGCTGCCACTCAGTAATGAGGAATGACCTGAACAGCACAGTGATTCTGACAGGTACAAAACAGCACCTGCATGGCCACTTTCATCTTTCAGACACGCTACAGACACATAGGCCTGAGGTCTGACTCTCTGCGCGGACATAACCTCTGACGCCTTGTCAAGGTCAAATGAATCACCTAATAATATCGAGATGCAAATAGCACCAATATAAGTCAGCAGGTGATCAGCGGCCACATTCGAGCCACGTTTGGAGACACACGCGGCGCGACGCGACGCTCACCGTCAGTGTTGCGGCGAAATCATCGCTCGTCAGGTGATGAGGCGAAAGCTGCCGCTCGTCCCTGCCGAGTCGTTTCCAGATGCGTTTTCGGTGGAAACCACCGAACGCGAAACTACTTGTTCGTCTCAGAGGAGCAAAATGATGAAATTGTCAAAATTGTTGAAAGAGCGTCCTTCTTACCTTGTGCCGCGTGCAGGACGGGTTATAACGTCAGCGCGACAGTAGGAATCCAACGCGAGTGTGCGGTCTCTTCATTCGGGCAACATCTCTGCGCGCGTAGAGATGCGGAATCACAGGGGTTCCAGTCACACGGGGCGCGCGGTGCGTAGAGTCTGACGCAGCAGCTCAACGGAACAAGTTTGGCTCCTGTGACAACGTTCACTCGTGCAGGTGACGGCTTTATTGCAACTCGGCGCTTTGACGATGCTCCGCAGCTCTGCAAATGACCTGGTCACAACCTCTGGCTTCCACGTGGTTACGGCTGCGTTGTGGGATAAATCGACTGCCCCATATGGTGAAGAAATTACTACGGCAAGTCACGACGAAGTCTGACGCAGGTTTGACTCACCCGCTCGTGTGCACGTCAGCAGAACATCTGCAGTGTTCCCAGCACGACGAGAAGAGCGTCACATAGGTAGCATGCGACCAGGTACATCAAAGGCAGTTTATGCAATATGCTGCTTGTGCAAACTTTCCCAGCAGCCCTAATGAAAACGGACTATTATTGTTATTGTTATTATTATTATTATTGGCCATTAGGGAGGCTGCACTTTATGTTGATATCTAATAGACATGTCAGAATGTGTTGTTGTGGCCACAGTGAAAAGACAGAGCTTCCAATGGACGTTTCTCAAGTGTAGATAATTTGTGGCACAGTCATTTTTCTCTGTGACACCAGCAATTTATTCTGCTCTTGGCTCTGTCTGCCACAGTTCCACAAGCCATATATCTTCTCCTGGCTTGCTGGGTGGCATTTTATTTTCACAAAACAGACCACAGAGACGTTTGCATGACTTTTTTTTCTTTTGCTATTTTGCATGTAATTGTTTGCCCAAATGGCTTTGTCAAGTCAGGGTACCTTTCAATTTGAGGCGTCAGGGAGGGTATTTCAGAGAGCAACGCATGACAACATCCTCCCATTGTCACCAGAACAACCTCAGAGAATGAAAAAGAGGCTGTAAGGAGATGTGAGACAAACAAGGGCACAGATACTGGTTGAGGGATTAGAGTATTTAGAGATGGATTGTGTGTCAGATGCTGAAGGATATCCACAGGAGTGATCCACAGGAGTGATCCATCCACGTTTGCTTTTCCAACCAATAACTTTTTGACTGTTGTGTGGAATATTTACCCAAAGTATGTGAGTTTCACAATATGTCACATTCTCACAGTGAAGGTGTTGGGTTATTGCTCCTATTCGTACTGTCCATCATGTCCCCCTCTATGCCTGGTAATGTTTAAAAAATAATGAACATAGAGGGCATCCTAACCCTGCTGTACATGCTAACCCCGGACACTTCTCTGCTTCCATCACATGACACCACCAAAACACACACTCCCTCCCCTCTCTCACACACACACACACACACAAACGCACGAGTAACACTGCATCAACGGACAACATGTATGCGTAGTATGCTTCCTGTCTCTTCCAATTCACTCATTGTATTCCAAGGGCTGGCTGCTGGGATCAGTTGCCATGGCAACCACGGATCATATGACGATTACTCACCCTGTGAGCATTTTTAGTTTATTTTCTATTTTTTCCCCTCTCTCCTCCTGGCACGGCCTTTTGCAGTACGGCTGTGAATGAGCCACTGAAGTAAAGTACCCCCCCACAAAACACAACTTATAACGGGGTTGGTTTTCCTGCCTGTGGTTCATTGCTTCTGATGTGTGACTACACTCGTAAACTCAACATACATTTTGCAACAGGAGACACAAAGTGTCCTGCCTCCTGTCATAGTCAAAAATCTGCTGCAGTATTACTCACCTTAGAGCCTCATGAATAACCACATATCCTAATTCTCAGAGTGACGACACTGAATCATTGAGGTAGGCAAAAAAAGAAACCTGATAAATGGTGCCACAGGAGAAATTTCACTCCCAGTGCAACATCAACACAGCTCTCCATCATTACAGCTGTGACATCGGAACATCTTGACCTTGAGCTGGGTGATTTTACTTTTATTCGTCTCACACAGCAGAGAGAGCAGTCGAGGGAGACGCTGCAGTAAGGGCCTCTGGATTCAGCCTTAATATTTCACATGTTGTTAAATTGGAGCAAAGAATGGAGGGGTAATGACTCGTCACACTGGGCTGTGATTTACTGAGGTTACGTTCTGTGGCGTCGGACTGCTAAAGACCCAGTAAATAGAGAAGAGACAGACAGCACCCCAAGACTGATTGCAGTCATATGCAGTAATATAATCCAAGAGTGCACAATCAAATATTGATTTTATTCTGGATGTGAAATCTGGCATTGGAACAGGTGGGTGAACTTGTTTCCCCACCACATAGCTCAATGGGATGAAGTGTTATTCTTCAGCTCGAGAGCAAATTGTGAATGGTGGTGATGTTTATATATTCAATAATAGTATGAGAATCCCATTCACCATCAGTGGAGCACCAGTCCTTATCTATAACCTCACGAGAATCAGGTTGCCAAGGCACAAATTAAACATGCTGACAAACACCAGTGGGAAAGATCTGATCTGTGTCTCGGGGGGTGTTTCTGTGCAGCTGAGCCTCACAATTCAGCTTCCTCTCTCTCAGCTCCCCCCTCTGCCTGCTGCTATTAATGGTTCAGTCCCAACTCTGTCAGTGTACTGACACCTTTGCCTGCTCCCCTCTGGGTGTGAGATTGCTGCCAGAGGAAAGAGATGGACAAATGAGGAGGGAGGGATACTTCAGCTAGTTCCCTGACTGACTACTTGCTGCTTTCTGTGCGTGAATAAGGGGAAAGAGAAGGCCGCAGGGCAACTGTAACCATGCTGGCTCTACAGAGCACATTGACCTGTTAGCGCCACACGTGCTCTTTGCAGAAATGCTGCTGGTGCAGCATCACTGAAAAGGTGGTGTTTTTCACAATCATTCACTAAACCTTCAAAAATCGGTTCACTGGTGTTAGCATGCTATGATGTTCCAGGACAGATATCTCATTAAGTATTCCTCCCCTGACCCCTGCCCTTTGCGTATTTCCCTTTAATCTCCCCTCCCTGCTGTTCGAGTGACAAGAGGCTCATTAGCACTGTGGTAAAGCTTCACTCCTCTTCCCTAAAGAAACATACACAAAGTCATGACCACAATAGGACAAGCAGGAGTATTGACACCTGTGATGAATGTACAGCCATAAAACCGATAGCAGAGATTTGGTCTTAAAACTGCAATAAACACAGAATTAAGCTGATGATGCACAACGGGCGTGATGATTCGACACAAGATACCATCAAGAGCTTCTCTACAGACAGCACACAGCATTTAGGTTTGGTTAAATAGCATCTGAGTTTGAGGCTGTGATTCTGTTGGATGAGTACAAAGTCTGGCGTGCTCCCAGAAGAACAGACAATAAAATGGAGTGAATTTACTACTGAGGTGTCTTTTATGAGCTAAGGGAAGTGACAGTTGGCATGTTATCACTGGAAGCAAAAATAGAACTATAAAATCCTGACACTACACTTTTCAGCAGGAGGTTCATCATTCAAACATCTCAAAATTGCTGACGCTTACAGCCCCTCTTGATTTCTTTCATATTAATTCAAAAATGTAGTGAGTGTTTCATACTGGCTGAGGTCTTTAACAATGGTTATTCACATTATGAGGGCTGGTGAAATGGAGAATAAGCACTACACCGCAAACCACTAATGCCAGCTTCCTCCATTAGTGCCTTGTGTGCCCTGTGGTTGCCTATAATGTTTTGTGGGTGTGGGTGTGTGAAGAGAGGGGGCTGCTGGAAATAGATCAGACAACGTATCATGCCAGCGATATGTGAATATATGCAAGTATTGTGCAGTGTGTTTGGAAAAATTAGTATTCTAGTATAACGTCCTTATGCTTTGCATAACGCAGAAACAAATCTTGAATGTTCATTAGCTGGGGGTAAAATCAATGAATTGTGAAATTAAACAAATGCCATAATTCTTGTTTTCAGTCTACAGTGCTCCCATCAGCCAGTTTAACAAATTCTCTCTTAGTCGTAGCTGTAAAGGTCATAGCATAAAGCAAGTCATACCTGTAGATTTAGGAGACATAGTGTGAACACTGTCCTACTTGTCCTGTCCTCCAGTGTACCAGATGACTGTTCAGAGCCCCACTGTTCGAGGCTGTACAGTAAAAGAAATACACAAACTGCAAAGACTTCCCCAAAGTTCATAGATTAATGTGCATTCATCCTTATCATGCATAATGAAAACTCATTGGGCCTTGTTGCTATTAACATGAATGAGCCAGTTTGCCCTAATAGAAGCGACAAAACAATTAAGAGGGAGCTGTTGTTCCTCAGGTTTATGCAATGTGCAAATAACAAAACTGAACTGTACGAGTACATTTTAACTCACCTCATTTATAGTTAGCTGATGATTACAGTGTTTGCTTTATTACGCAATGTGATTAATACCTCAGCAGTGCAGCGATATGTACCTTTGTGACTAGAGGACCGTTTCTAAATGCGGTGGCATGATCTACCAAACCTCCACAGACCCAGGCAGTGGCCCATGAAAAGGGCCACCTCAGACTGTGGACACTTCTCTGCCACCTCATGATGACTAATCCTCAGCGACTGGTGCCAGGAGGGAATTGCAGCGCTTAAAGAAACAGAGCATGCACCATCTTTTATGTAACGACATAAAAGACTGCAATCAAAATGTTTGCACCCTGGCTATTGTGACCCTGTCGGCTGCATTCTTGTCAACAAAGCGTAACTCCCTGGGGACCATCAGGATGTGCTCATGTGTAGTGAGTGGGTGTTCATTTGTCTCTGTGAGCGTGGTTGATGCTACTTTGTACAGTTGTATTAACCCAACTCCCTGCATTTCTATTGTCTCTGTGTCTGGATTAACCAGCCTTGACCACAGCAGGTGCTGCAGTGCAATTAAGACCAGAGGATGGAATGAGGGCTTTCTTTGTCATATTTCTC
Source organism: Gadopsis marmoratus (assembly GCA_036023855.1). NCBI lineage: Eukaryota > Metazoa > Chordata > Actinopteri > Centrarchiformes > Percichthyidae > Gadopsis > Gadopsis marmoratus. The sequence goes on from JAVQJF010045955.1 coordinate 25,488, forward strand.
TAAAGTCCACGTTACACCCAAAGGAGTTCCACTTCACATCATGTTGATAACATTTCCATAATCACCCCCGCTGTGCTCCCTACAGTGGCTTCTCGTGAAATTTAAATAACACAACATGCCATGCCTATATTAGGAAGCCAGTCTTACATAGATAACATTAGGCATATTTCACCCAGCTCCCATACCTACAGAATTCCTATTCAGTGAGGTGTATTTATTCATGGGTGAACATCTAATGGACCTATGTGATTCAAAGGCCACTGCTCACAAACAGACCACAGGCTGACTCATGCTCCCCTGCCTCTAATTTCTCAGCCAGCACTCTGTAGGGACTTCAGTGCTAAAACTAAGCTGCCCTGCATAGACGGGAAGGAAATTCTGCACAAGCATTACATTTTTTCCTTTTCATCCAGCATTTGGAACAGGAGGATAAAGGTTAAAAAACATGTTTTTTTTCTCTGTTTCACACCCAGCTCTTAGTGTTTTTATACTTGTGTTAATGTTGAGTGGTCTTCACAGAAGTCCACATGTCACCCAACAAGTTAATTCAAAACTGATAGTTTCTAAGTAATGTGACAGAAATGTAAATAACTGACCTATCTCCAAACTGTCAGTTACTGTACTGAATATATAATTGCTGTTTAGTCTGTGCGTCATATATATATATATATATACACTCTCTGGCCACTTTATTAGGCGCACCTATACAATCCAGTACAACAGCCACGTATTCTACCTTTATAAAGCTTATAATGGCCAGTTTTTTGTTCAAACTTTCCCAGAGGGTTAAATTCAACTATGTTTGTTATTGAGGTTGTAGTTAGTGACGGTGTTATACTGGACTGCATTATAGTGAGATGTGTTTCTGATATTCTTCTCCCCCCCAAAATATTAAAAACACTCTCAATATATAATGCAGTCCAGTTCAACACCACTGCAAACGACAATGTATACATTAACATCATTATCATGTTGGATTGCATTCAATTTTAAAGGTAACTGTGTATAATTTCCACTGTAATATTGTTGCACCCTCTACTGGTTAAAATTAAAGCAGCACCCATAGAATGAGAATTTTAAAGACTAAGCAGGTCTGAGAGATAATTTCAATACAGTTATCTGCATGCCTGCAGGGTGAAAAGAGAATGGGGGTGGCGGTCAGAGAAAACGCATCCACAGTGATGTTACTTTATAAAAAAGGTGTTTACTTTGTAATGTGGTTCTGTTTACAATGATTTGAAGTCGACGAGACGAGTAAATGACAAATATTGATTAGCCATTTTCCACAGGTTTGTACAATCAGGTTCATGTCTCAGAACGATTAGCATGGTAATCCTCTCTCCTCCCTCCATCTCCTCTCCGGCTGTCGAGGCGAGCTGCTGAGACCTCTGCTGCGGAGGGAGGGCTTCGCTGCCATCTGGGCTGCAGCAGGGAGTGGCAACCAAGACACCAGCACCAGATAGGCTACACATTCAACCTTTTGTACCATCAAGCAAGACACATGGAGGAAAGGGAGCCTCTTTTTCAAGTCTGTAGAGCTTACAATCGAGGATAACAAGAGAGAACAAAGAAAAATGAAATAAATCCATCAAAATAATAAGGATGGCATGTAAGTGTGGTCTTAATATAAATCAAAGGCATCGTCACTAAAAACATGCACAGTTAAACAAAAATAGATGCTAAATACATTCAAAACTGCCCAGCTTTGAATGTAGCTTCAAGGTCTGTTGTCAATTACTCTGGGATGACAGCACACTGTACCAAAAAAAAAGGGCCTATGTTTACTTTAGGAACCTCCAGAAAAAAGCTATTCTTCAGAGTGAGCCTGAAAAGCTTGGATCTGTGTGTTACAAAAGATGTACAGTGGTAGTGTAGAAAAGCTAAAAAATAAACAAAAGCAGATGATACTCTCCACTCAAGTAGAAGAGAATACAGTGGTTTGTTCCACTCAAATCACGAGTTATGGAGGGGGGGGACAGGGCGCATAATGAGCATATAGGTGCACACGGATAAAGTATAGGCCACGTGGAGTACAGGCAGGCTCAATAAATGTGGATTTTGGTGTGGAACAGTTGGTCACTGAATGCCAGGCCTGGAGTTGTCAGCTGAGAACATGGCTGATATAACTGCCCTGCTCTCCAGCCTGATTCCCCCTCCCTGTTTAGATTCATGTCTTCATCAGTAACGAGGCCGGCAGTCACTGTGATAAATTCTGCTGTTGTTCAGACGCTCACGCAGAGTCTGGCCAGCTGCCAGCTCCATCAGCAGACAGTTCTGTCTGTACACCTCCTCTTCTTTTGCACTCGCCGTCTCCTGGAGACAAATGACTTCATCTCTGCCATCGATCTGTGGCCGCAACCATTGGTCTATATCTTTTAACTGTACATGGGTAATTATATATGAAGGGTAAAAGTCAAGTTCAGTATATTATTCAATGGAACCTATAATCAGCTGTGAACATTTCACCAGTGGTGGAATGCAACTAAGTGCTTAAGAGCTTGAGTAAATTATCTACGTGCTTCCGCCAGCATTGCATTTCACTTCTACTGTATATCCTGTGAATGTGTAGAGCAAGGTTTTGTAATTGATAAATGTCCTGAAGCTTGAATATGCTTTTAGATATTGTGGCAATTGTTGAAATAACATCATCAAAATCATGTAACTTAAAATCACTTTTCTCTTAAAGTTGGCACATATATCGAGAGGTGGGAGTGAAATAACTCCATGCAGCCAGACAAACGGCCTGTCAAACAGGCACCTTCAATGTATGGAAACCAGCTTTGATTACGGCCAGAAACTCTTTTGTGAGCCTTGTGAATTATGGCCAATTACCTTTACCCTCTTATAATAATCATTTGTTTTCCCTACTGTCACGAGCAAGACCTTGGAGTTGCTATTACCTAAAACTTCAGTAGGCGACTACAGCTTGAAATATATGGTGATAATCATTCCCACTAATGGCCGTGGAGCTCAGAGCAAAGGCAGTTTTTATAGAGCCCAGAACTGTACATCAAACCCAGTGACTAGCCAGATTTTATGACCAGGTCATTTCACCCTTTACTCTGTTGTTTATGGTTTTAATGGGAGACTGTTGCCAGCTTTCATGGTTGCGGTGGCCGATTTTAACTCAGGCAACATGCTGCTGACCCCAAAGTTAAGCACCTTTACAGCAAGAATGACACTCTTGCTTAATCATATAAACCATCCTGGCAGACCAACAGCTTTTGAAAAGCATGTTAATTTAGAAGATGGCTCCTGTAGTTATTATCTTTGCTTTTAGCCTTCAGGAACGCTTTACTATTGTGGTGTAAAAAAAAAAAAGACCACACTGCAAAAGAGACATCAAGCTCTTATCACCCTGCATTCAAATCAATAATGAAACAGGGTGTGAAGAAAGCAAGGAAATAAATAAGAGTGAGGTGGAAGGGGAGGGTGAGGCAAGGAGAGAATGAGAGGACATTAAATTCTGGTTGATATAATTGTTAATCACCACTAGGTGGTATCATTAATGTCACTGTGCAGGATGTGACATTATGATGGTGACTAGCTTGCTTGAAGCTTGAAAGTCCATCCACACTACATATGTCAGTCTGTTGCCGCTCATCCATTACAGTTCAGAGACACAAGCTGCATGCTGCCCTGGAAGATGGGTTGCCTTGCTCCACGCTAGGAAGTCATAATCTCAATACATACATGTGTCAGCTTCCAGCGAAGTTCATTGTGAATCTTAGGTTAATGCTCTGGCTGATTGGATAGAGGCATTTTGTGTTTCATTACACAGCGGGAAGACTGAAATACATACACAGTTCTGAATGGGCATTCACACTGATATCTGATATCACCCATATCTACAATTGGTATTCCAGCACTGACGTTAGTGGGCCAGACAAAACAAATACGGATTTCTGGAGCATGAAATTAATTTAAGCAATAGAAGTCATATTACTTGTGTGTGGTAAATATATTCTAGCTTACTAACAAAACAGCAAAAAACAAGCAAATCATAGTAGCAAGTCTTAAAAGTAAGGCAATAAAAATTAAGTGTCTTTAAAAAAAATAACACTGTCAAAACATATGGACACACAGACTTCAATAAGCACAGTTGCCTGTTTGATACACAAAGGCCACTGCTCTCTAGTCTTTTTCCTTGGGGTCAAAGGTAAAGCCCTGACCTGGTGAGGCCAACATGCTCTTGTTAATAAAACAATAAACAGCAGTCTTCTCTCAATAACCCCCCAGTCAGCACTCTCGCCAGCAGGGTTAGCTTTCTGAAATCTGCACTTTCATGCCCTTACATTTAACTCAAAATACAACTAGCATACAGGCATGTGCATACACATGTATGTATTAGTATTTTGCTCATGCAACATTATTCCAACCACAAGAATATAAGGCTGAACCCTGTTTACACATGAGTGCTAAAGGGCAGTTGAATAAGACTTTATTTACTCTTTTCCCACCATATGGGATGTTCCCGAGTGTTTGAAATCTAAGATCAGTCACGGGGGGGGCGGGTTCTCTGGCTCCCAGGACACCTAATACTCTGCGTGCTCCAGGGCCAGTGAGAAGAAAAAGAGCACAATTGGATTAGATACCAAAATAGGGTCAGTGTTTGTTTTAATCAGTCTGGTGACACAGGGAGCTCTTGAAAGCACAGGGTAAAGAGAACCTGGAGAGAGAGAAAACGAGAAAAAGAGAAAGGGAGAGAGAGTAAAGGAGACAGATAGTGAAAGAGAAGGAGAAAGGGAAAAAAGACAGGCGGAGAGGGCAGCCGGGGTGATTGGTCCCTAGGCCATGGCTGGATAATGGAGACTAGAGGCTGGAGGGGAAGCTGTCTAGGAGGTGGCTGGCCTTTCAGAGTTCACTGTCAGGTCTCCAAACCGAGGGGGCAGTGGTCACTTCCACCAACCCAGCAAAAATGAGCTTTGACAAATATTTGGTGTAGCTGGGTTTTTTTCCACACAATACCAACAAATCATCTGACAAAGAGTGCATCTGAAGAAATGAGCGCCCATGAAATTATCGATGATATAGATCCACAACAACAAGTGCTTTGTTGGATTTCAGTTGTATAATAAAGTTGTTGCAAAATCATTCGAAATCCGCGGCTGGAAATGTCAACTGCCTTGTCTTAGTCTGGGCTATCTTATTACCAAACGTTTTTGTAATCTTAGGCACGCTGGATAAGTAGTTCAGAAAGTGAGAGTGCTGAAGCTTAGGATTGAGAAAGATAGTATACACTATGAGGCAGAGGAGGATCTAGTGTGAGTGCTAGGCTTTGGCTTTTTTTCCATCTAGGCTGTTGCAAGATTACACTCCCTTGCCAAGTAAGTGAATTGTGGCTCTTGGGGAACGACCCGTGGTCGCAGCTGACTAGACTTTCCATGGCAGGGCTTAAAATCCTTACTGGGATATAGCACTGAATTTCAGATGTGACAAATTCTGTCTGTATCGGGGGAACATTTACTTATTGTTTCCCATGGACAGAAATAAAAAGAGCAGCATTCTTGCCCATAATCTGTGATGTCACATCTCCCTGAAGAATGAACAGGAAAAGACAGAAAGTTCGGTGGATTTTTCATCAAATGGATGTATTTTCTGGCTAGATTACCAACCTCAAAGTCAGCCTCCAATTTATAGCCAGTGGAGTAGCTCCAGACTGTGGATCTAAGTGGTATTACAGATTAATGTTTTAGATGTCCGGTTTTGCGAGTTACTTGGTTATTTAGTTCCAAAATACCCACTGAGCGTGACATAAATAAATACTTAAAATGAATGCTATTTCCCTTTCAATGCCACCCATGTACAGCTCACTGACTGAAGAGTGTAGTTATACATACAGTAGGTGAAGTAACAAGAGCACCTAGATCAAAATAGTTGGGGAGATACAAATCTTTATATCATTATTCCCATGTAAAGTGGCACAAAATGAATTGCAGTGTCATATATTTTGGTTTGCTGTTTCAGCATGTGCATGTTTGTGTGCATGTCCCTATAAATATACAGTATACTTGTGTGACGGAAAGAGGAGAGCGAGCAAGAGTGAGAGTGTCCTGACTCCTGCATATCCATCAGCCTTCTCCATGGTGTTTGGTAATGGTATCCCCTGGTCGGAAGCACAAATCCAGCTGCTGCGAAGTGGCTATAAATTAGATTTTCTGAAACTTGGTGCAGACGGGGTCTCCAGTGTGTCGTTCACTGGAGCGCTCAAGCACCACTTGCCCACTGCAGCTTTCATTATCATTACCTAAATCCCTTAAACGTCGCTGATCGATTGTCACATACCTCAAATTATCTCAGTCGTGCATCAGCTCTTTTGTCTGCTGGATCCCTGCAATTCAACGCAAAAAGTTAGTTTCAGTTCAACTTGAACCTCCAGCAGTGCGATTTATCCCTTTTTAAAAAGTGGAGACATGTTGAAAAGATTACAACTCATGCTTTTCCTCACTGAGCCTAGAGGTTGGTGTGATGTGCCTGCTGAAAGCTTTTCCAAATCACAGAGAAATCAACTGAGTAAGTTCAGATTTTTGCAGCTGCTTTCTATTCCTCAATGTGCAGAGTAATTCCAAACAGTTTATTTTCTATCCAGCCACTTCAGCCCCCGAGGTCATTTGCTTTCTCTCTTTCTAAACAGGCAGAATTCTCACATGTCCTTCCTTGGTGGAACTCTACTCAGTCTAATTTGCTATGCTGGTCTGTTCTTCCCCCAGCAGATTTGTGACAGCCTCATTCAGATGTGTCAGAGTTCCTTCAATTTACAGACCTCTTCTTTTGCCCGAGATCCTCTGATAACAACATGACAGGGCCTTTCACACAGATTACACAGTGAACAGTTGGACATTCAGGTGTATTGTGTCTTTTATAATCTATAATTTAGAGACTGCACAAACAGAAAAAGAATAACATTTGTGTGTGCTGTGTGAGGTGTATGTGCTTAAATGCTTGTGCACTTAAATATTGTAATTGCAGCTATGTCCTGCACGATCAAAAAAAAACTTGAAAGCAGAGGATGAGTCAGAGCAGAGACAAAACACTATAGCCACCATGCTAGCTTCAGTGAGCTGTGGGTGAAGGAGGGCATTATGGCCAGTGTCTGGGTGGCTGTTTGAGGGGGTCGTGCTCTGTGCCCAGGCCCTCGGGGCACCAGTAGCAGGATGGGCCCGAGCATCCGCTGAGAGGATGACCCCAGCTATCCCTGTGGAGTTTGGCTTGTACAGCTGTATCTGATTGGACAGGAACAAAGGGCTACACTGCACCAGGGGGTTTGGCATTCAGAAGATATAAGAACTGAACCTCTTAGGCAAGAATCACTACTCCCTTATTTTCACTAGTAGTTTACTATTGTGTTCATCTGTATTTCCTACACAGAGAATGATGGAAAATGTTTTAAGGAACATGGTGTTAAATGTACAAAATGTGTTGATTTGTGTCCTTGCAAGGCAGACTGATGGCCTTAAAAAAGTGCAATAATCTACTAATATTATGCACATTTGCTTCTTATTCTTTTGAGTATTGCAGTTTGTATTGCAGCCCTGTAAAAACACACTCTTAGTGTGAGTCATTGTGTTATTTAAATTAATAAATGAATATATGTAAAACCACAAAATTTGGTTTTGTTCAGTTTGTTGAGAATTTCTCTAAATGCAAATTGTTCCCCAAACTTGTGTTTTTCACCTGAAGTCTAGTTATCAGGCAACAGTTGATGCTGCATGATGAGCCAAATCTTTTAAATACATTTTGCTAACATGTTCCATGTAAGTATAAATATGGATATCTATCTATCTATCTGTGTTATGTGGGGCTTTTCCACTCTGCATTGGGCTTGTAAATCTGGAAAATCCACTCCACTGTGACTCATTTGTAAGACCGATTACATATCACAGTCCAACAAATCCCTCTGACACCACTGACAGCAACAGGGGAATATGAGCACGTTTAAATTGGTTCTAATTGTTGCAACTGTCACCGCTTCCCTCGGCTGAACTCGCAAAAAAACTATCTATTGCGAGGCGCTCCGACAGAAATCGTGTTGTTCTTCCGAGGTCGTTTCACAAGTGTTTATCCAGAATATAGCTGACAGGTTTCTTCCAAAAAATGCGAGAACGCCAGTAAGGCTACCGGAGACCTCCTGTGCGTCAGGGCTTTTCTCATTTGATGCGCTGCAGACGGAGGCCGCTGCCAAAGCCGCAGGTCCTGTCTGGAGCCTCCGGATTACAGACCCGTGAGTGTCTGTCTGTCACAACGCCAGAGCAATCAGACACACTGTCACACACACTCATTTAAAGGCTTTTAGACATTTACTAAGAATAAGACAACTGAACACCAACGGTCTGTAATATCAGAGCGGTATGTAATTGTGAGCTTATGGTCAACTGTACATTTATATTTAGGTGCACAGGTGTCGCTATAAAAGCGACGTCTGCCGAGTCTGTAATATTTCGTAAAATAAAAAAAGTGAGGAAAAAATAGGCTATTGCCATAAATCTTTTTTGAAAAGGTGTAATGCCAATATTTCGCGATAACGGCTTCAACAGCATAAGAATAATTTCACTTGTTTTGCATTTCGTTTATCAAAACGGTTGATCATTTATTTAAGTTGGATTTCTCTCACTGCAGGCATCAACTAAACATTTCAGACTGAATATCTCCTCTCAGTTCTCCGTCCTAGAATAATTAGCCAACAATAATCTTTATTTGTCGCTCTGAAAATCACAGTTCAGATGGGCTAATACTTCATTTTAAAAAAGTAACCCTACACAAAATGTAGTATGTAACCTTCGTTCGTTGTCTTGCTCGATTATTACGCAATGGAACGATTCAAAAATCAGAAAATAAGCTCGTTCCTTCAATCACCAGTGACAAACGATCTCATCTCCGGAAAATAATCCCAAAATGAATCTATAGCCTATGGAGATGTGACAAATGGGCAGCTTATACGGCTGAATATGTGTCCACCCAGGATTCTGCTTTCGTTCACCGTTATGGAGACAATGGAAAAAGGGAAACTGGTCAGTAACGCTTGTTAAAGTAGTCTATTATTGGCCAAAATCATAACAAAGACACACTTTTGGCTGAGTTTTACGCACAGTTTAAAGATTATTAGTTAGTCCATGCCTGTGCATTCCATCTTAATTACAAAGCTAATTTAGGTCTATGTAATGTCAGGTTTTAACTTGAATGTGTAAACAAAAAAAAGGCCTTGCACAAAATAGTTAAATGATTTAGTTCTATTGTATTCTATTTGGATATACTAAGTATTATAAATAGATAAACAAATAAATGCTACAACTAATTTAAATTCCCCATCATTATACCAGGAAACATTATTTTTTTTCTACTCTCTTTTTTATGGTATTTATTTGTATGTATATTTTATTAGCCCAAGTGCCCAGATTTTTCATAGATGTTCCAGGATGAACACAGGTGCTACTACATGTGTTCATCCCACGGACAAATTTAAGCTACTCACCGGAAGCAGTGTCCTGCAGCAGTGGCTGCGGGACAGGAGGGCCTGAGGAGCTTCCTGTCCTCTGGCTCTGGATAATGAAAATCCCATGATCTTCAATCCGTGCAGTTTATCGCTGCTCGACCACCTCTAATTCAATCCGGGTCACGGGCGAAAGAAGAAAACACCCCAGCATCAATAAGATTATAGAAAATACTCACCACTGAAGTGACCCAAACGCGTTACATTAGCCTTCTTTTCCCTAAATATCATGGCTGAAATAAAATCAGTCACAAATAGGCTATTAATTAGGCTATACCTCAACTTTAATGGCAAACAAATAACCGAGGATGTTCCCAAAGAAATGTAGACTAGGCTTCCACCGCAAGAAAACAGCCTTTATTGACCATTTCTAATCTAATATCATTTTATTTAACCTGCGTCAATAAAGAATGAGCTATCTTATATTTTACTTCAATATCTCAGGTCACCTAAAATACGCTAGATGATAAAAGATAAAAGTGGGACTTATATTTATATGCTAGGCCTACATAGCTATTAATATGAAGAACAAAAATTTACTGTTTAGCCACATGTGCTGATAGTTAACAAAAGCAACGACCGAACTGTGTTTTAACGGAAATTGCAGGCTATCTTTTAGTCTTCACCGTTACGCATGCGTCACCGCTCAACGGGGCCTCTCCGTCAACGGTTCCTTGTCCGCTGTAACACACATTTAGGGATTCTTTATTTTTAGCTCTGGCGTGTGTCTGCTGCACCGGGGCCTAGCTGATACATCCAGATGGTTTTGCTGAGGTGCATGTTTACGGATTCCTGGAGATTGTGAGTAAGGAACGAGGCTGCACCGGTCTGTCCTTCATTAGGAGCCAGTCAGAGCAGAGAGAGGCATTTATCACGACAGACTGAGCTTTCATAACCCGGTGTTCCCGCACACACACACACACTGCACTTCTCTCCCAGAGCTACTGTGCCGAGCAAACCTCCTCATTCAGCTCTCTGTAACCAATATTAAAGAGGTTAAGTACTCGTATTAAAATGCTAGAATGTCAGAGCGTTAGCAAGCACCTGGATGGGTCCTTCAGCAAGTTGCTATGACAACCTCAGTCAATGCAATGTTGTACAGCAGCTACTATAGAAATTATTTCTTCTTTGATATCTACAGAACTGTCACATAATAGCATAGTAGCTGCTATGCTGAAAAAGTACATAATGCACGTTATGTGTTGTGAGCCATGTGAGCCTTTATCATAGTTCTGTCTTGGATTTGAACTAAGTGCTCCCAAATTCCAAAACTACAGTGAGGAAACAACACACAGCATGTGCTGCAGCAGAAAGTCTTTCATGATGAATCAATCATACAAGAACTATGTCCAAATTTAAATGAACAAGGGGTGCAGGACTTGTCATTGTTAGTCTGTCTACACTGTCAAACATCAAGGTCCTTTGGTTTGAAGATCACAAGGGGGTTAATCGAGTAGCTTAATGTGTCACGATATTTGCAGCAGTGAAATGAATAGAAAAACTTTTCCTTTTCAATGCTTTATGCTCTTGCAGAGCAGTGTGGAAAATACAATTTTCATACAGTAAAATTCTAACCAAACAATGCCATCCACAATTTGAGGGAAAAGAAATTCTGACAGATACATGCCCAGCTCATCTCTTGTGTGTTGTGGCCGTGACTTGCTGCTAACACTCGCTGGGCTCCAGTGTGCTCCATGACGCCTCATATGAGGTCAGACAGAGGACAGCAACCCCACTTCCCATTCCCCTTCAAAACCTCAACCCCCATCGCTACAACGGACCGGCTTAAGCTTCCCAGAATGCACCTCTCCAGCCGGCTGACCCCAGGGGTCGGCAGCTGTCAATCACATCCTCAGCTGGCTCTGCAGCTTCTGGACATAGACTGGAGGATGTGAGGGAGGCCTCTGAGAGGAGCCCTGGCTCTGCATATGGGATCATATCTGTGCATTCATGGCGGGTAATTGAATTAGCTATCCTTCTCCTATTCTAATGCAAACCTCAGGTTGAATCGCCACCCTGTATGTGAGAGGAAAGGCCCCAGGCAGTGATAGCCAGACAAAGACAGCCAGCTTTTATCAAATACAGAGATTTACTTCATTCTAGCTGGCAGAATGTTGGTGTTCATCTGGCAGGTCCATCTTCATAACGTCTCCATCTGCATGCTGTTGGACCACCACACATATTGTCAGTGCAAACGGTCAGATCTTTGTTTACTCCACACACACATGACGTGCAAGATTCACCACTATAACATCACTTAACTATTACATAAACTTTTCAAAGTCAGATTGTATATAATTAAGAAGATGAGTGCCTGATTACTTAACTCATTTGATTCCAGTTGTGTTTGTGTGTACACATGCGAGTTGAGTATGTGCCGTTAAGAGTTGTACGTGTAAGTGAGAGGATGTAAGGTGTAACAGGGTGTGACAAAGCCCTGCAGACTGACAGCCAGGCCGAGAGGATGTAGGGGAGGGAGGGGTGGAAGCGGCTCTTAAGCCCTAGGGCCGCAGCGTGCGCGGTGAGAGTGCAGGGTCACCTTTATCCACACTGTCTGTGCCCAGAGCCGGGAGGCGGCAGGGGGAGACCTGGGACTCCCAACAGGCTGAACTGATTTCCTGTGCAGGGTCATACCCAGGACAGGCTTGGAGGACAAGGGTTTAGGACCATGGGGAGCCGTGAGGGGAGCTGGTCATGGTATGGACTGTGGGTTGAGTCCTATTTTCTGCCATTTCCCTGCTTTTAACCATCACTTCTTAGCCTCTGAGTGGATAAAGATAAAATGCACACATCTCTTTCTGAGGTAGGATCTTGGTCATAATGTCACATAATGTATTTATATTATAAAGGACGGTGCCCAGTTTTGTTTGATGTGGCAGAGATTTTAATGTCTATTTTGAAAGTTGGACTTTTCAGTGCATGAATGAGTGGATCCCCCCCCGTCCAGTATAATTAAGCCATAGCACACAGACGTCCACACAGACGCATAGGAGACTTCGATTCCACAGCATAATAACATACCCATAATCCTTTACATCTTATGCTCTCTTGATGCAGTATTCATATAAACACTGTTACCTGCGGCGGCTCTGAGATCATAGCGCAGACGTTCTTCCTCTTGCCCACATTTCTGGAATGCATTTACTCAGCTGGGTTTGTGAATTCAAGAGTGCTCTGTTGCTTCAGGCTACAGAGGACATGCTTGTCACGGGATTTGAGGAACATATCCAGGTCCCCCCTGTGTGTACATCTTAGAACTCGTGCTCCCCTCTTAACAAAATTATGAGGTTTTTAATGGTGGTCAGCCAGACAGTTTGATAAATGCTGGCAACTACACCTAGGCTGAAGTTTACGGGGACGAATACACTCAGAGTGTGGGAGGGTAAAAGGTGGCACTGTGGTTGTGATTAACATGACAGCAAGGCCTTTTTTAGCCTCCACGCTCTACTGACCCAAACATGTTAATCTAAGTCAAGTTACTCATAAATGTCATTAGGCCTTATATCTAAGGTCACTAATCATTTTAAACTTAAAGGAGCTCTTCCTTTCCATGCAAGCAGCCATGGCTTCGCAAGTTGTGTCCAGATGAAGACTGGAACTTTCATTTTGCTCATGACTACAATTTTATGAGCCCCTTGGTAAAGAAAGGAATGTAATTTGAGAGTATTATCCTGCACTCTGGAGTATGGACAAGATTGTCATTAGAATTAAACAATGTTTTCCTGTGGGTTTATGCCTTTTTTGACAAGAACGGTTGCTAGGTTTCTCAGCTTTTCTGTATTTGCCATTGAGATTCTGGTGTAAGTTAGACTTTGTTCAAATAACAATTCAAGCAAGAATCGGAGCTCACTTAGAGCCATCATTTCCATGCCGTCTTACTGTAACTCTGCATTTCTTTCTTCCAACGCTTGGATCTGTAACATGTACTGTGGACACTTTGATATTTCAGAGCTCAAAATGGAATCAAATGGGGCTTATGAGGCCTCTCAGCAAAAATGGACCTCATGTTTACACACTTGTCCGTCAGCTGAGGCGCGTGCGGCCTCAGGTAACCAAAGAGATGGTGAGTTGTCCCCAAAACCAACGGTACCGTGTCTGAACCTGGTAAGTGCACTGTGTTTAGACGAGGTTTGTCTAGATCGAAGATAACATGGCAGTATCAAAGGCCTTTCATCTCACTACTGAGTCTAACTCTGTCTGAGGATATTCAGTCTGTTTTGAGCTGCATGGTAAAAATGAATAACATCTTGTGCTGTGTGTCACGGACAAAGCATATACTTTTCTGTATTTACTTTAAACGTTGTTATTATTTTTAAATTGACTCCTATCAAAACAGTTGTCAAGTGAGTTCAAGTAAAAGTCCCACAAAGATTTAAGAATTATAATGCGTGAATTAAAACAGCATTTCACTGCAAGCGGGGAAATGTTATGACCTTCAGAATTATTGTTTTGCTGTTTCCATCATTTCTAAATGACATTCAGTATTATTTAGTACAACCACACCAAATCAGCAACATGGTTTAGAGATGAACGACAAGGAAACAGCGAGGTGAAGTAACTTACTGTGTCAGGCAGAAGACAAAAAGTACAGTAACGAAATTAGCATTTTGTTTATAATCTGATTGATCGGTATATTATGCTCATGCTAACCTATATTTGGGCCTATTACTGGTATTCTGGGATGTTCCATTACGCTCGAGATTGCCGATCGAATAATCCTTTTGTTTAAAGCGTCGCTATAAAGTTCTTAGTTTAAACATTACAACCTCCAAAATGCTAAACGTCTCCAGTTAACGCTATAGCATATCTTTATGGTAAACACGGCATAAGCCTCTGCCGACCCAACAGCAACAACCACATGGCCACTGACCGCCAAATAATGATCTTTTCACATTCTGTTGATGTTGATTCGCATATATAATGATGATGCCTGTGCGTGGAGTTGTGTCTAATTTATTATCCAAATTTGTTTGACCTCGGCCGGTTTCCACATTACACTTCTCGTTCCCTAATGGTCCGATCATTTGTGTCACACAGCGGTTCTGTGGATGTTGTGTGATGTGGGCTGTCAGTGTCTTCCCTCTTTATAGTTTAGCGGCAGAAGGACACGTATAGCCCACTTATTGGCAGTGGAATAACGCACCGAAATGTAACAGGGCAAATAAATATGTGCGCTATGTAACAGGTCGAACACTTTATTGTGCGTGTGGAAATCCGGCGGACATAATGAAAAGAAAATATTTAGGCCCGGCTTTGTGAGATTGCTAAAATAAAGTTCAAGTGAATTGAAATAAGTATAGCCTGTGAAACACAGCGAAACAAATAATAAATAACAGTTTCATAGCGGCCTTCAGAAAAGCCCGTGTTTTTATCCGCACTGTTGTGCGTCCGCTCCCCGTCCTGCCCGATCTGGGGATTAGGCCCATAACAATATATGAAATAGGAATTAAATGGTTAATTGGAGGGACAGAAACCACACGTGATTGAATTTTTGGCGGATTATATCAGACTGCTTTGTGCTGTAACAGACACCCCACCGCGCACACACACACAGCGTCTCCCTCTCTCTCTCTCTCCCTCTCTCTCTCTCAGACTCACGCACACAATCCCGGTTTCACGGGTCTTTGTTTCTGATCTGTTAAATCCCACCCACACTTGACATGAACACAGAAGAGGGGAAACAAGTCCTCTCACTCAGGCGCCCTCACCATCAGCGCCCAGTCGCTGTTGTCTAATCTGCCGGACCCGTGAGATGGACACGGACAGCTGCTTGCCGTTCTCTCCGCAGGCCAGCAGGAGGACGCCGGGAAACTCCCCGGGACTGGAACACGGTGGCTCCGGCTCCTTTCTCCCCTGCGATGAGCTGCAGAAACCCTCGCACCTCCCCCCTCCTCTCCCCCACCGCCTCAGCCTGCGCGGGGATCTGTACGCCGCCGCCATGGGGCGGTTCGGTGACGCTGCGGCGGACTTCACGCACGGCGCTGCCGCGGCGAACCCGCCCGGCTCACCGTCCAAACACAGCAAGTTCATGGACAGTATAAGCCAGGACCCAAAGGGGACCGCGATATGCGGCAAGCCGGCGTTTTATGAGAACAACTCGGAAGGTAAGTTAGAATTTACGTGATACAAAAGTACCATTTATTTATTTATTTTACAAAAGAGCGACTGGCCGAGAAGTACACGATCTTCACAACTACTCGGTGATCTTTGCTTGTCTTAATATTTGTCTGAAGTATGAAAACAAAGCACACGTGCTTGACACTGACATATAAGAGGCATAAGAAAATAAAAGTGTTTTTATGCCTAAATGCCTTTTGTCCTGAAGACAATGCTTGCAAGAGCATATTTTCCTCCTATTATGACATTTCCAAAATAAATAGTGGCCATCCTGCACAGGATAAGCAGATGCAAAAAATATATAATAATGGAGGAGCAAAATGTGAGAATAATCCACCCTTTGCAGTGCCTTGTTATAGCAAAAAATACATTGTAATTGATTTTAATTCATTTTCCAAGCCAGTTTTTTTTAAGATTGCAGGCTTTGCACGTTTGTCATTTCAACTAGTAATTACACAAAAGTGTTACTTGATTTTTACTGGCTATGTAAATGAAAGAGTGGCTGTGATAAAAATGTCAACAAGTGTTCTTTCACTTGGACAGTCCTTGATGTAAAGTGGGTGAGCTTAAAGGTCAGCCTGGAAGCAAGTTGGGTGTGTCATTAGGCTGCCAGTCAGCTATCAGCTTTTTAGGCCAACGTTCAGCTTAATAATTCTGTATTTATTTTTAGTGTTTGTCATTCTCTTCATATACACGTTTTTTTAATCTAAAGCACATCACGATCGATTTTGAATATCACAAGCAGGCGTGTGCCTAAAGGCTGTCAGACGTAGTGGCCTGTAAATGTCCACATCGGGAAGAAAAGTAACGGCTGTATTTGAACCGAAGCCTGAAGAAATGATGTGGTTTTTCAGTTTATTTATTGGTGTTGATGATTCTGCAAAGCAACAGAGGATCTGAGCGCTGATAAGGTCTTTGTGATATCTGTGTCCAGAATAATATACAACGGCGTGATTCATGCTCATTGCCAAAGACGCAATAGACTTTTTTTTCACAATTAGTTATGATAACCAAATCAGCTGTCCTGCTTGAAGGTGGACTTCTGTTACTTTTCTTTTAAATTCTGTTTAAATAAGAAAACGGCATGTATGGTTTCCCCATTCTTTTGTCAGGCACGCATGCACACACACACACACACACACACACACACACACACACACACACATGCATGTATGCAAGTTTAATTTATTTGATAAATTACTGGGTATATTACTGTAAGTGAGTAGGTCTTTGCGTGTGTGCACGTGTACAATAGATACAGTGTGTGTGCATGTGTGTGTGTGTGTATCTAGCCATACTACTCTTAATTGGTGTGTTTTTAATTTTGGGTTCCTTTGCTTTCAAAGGCATACACGTCTTCCTGTTTTGTCTACATTGGGAGGAAAGTTTAGTGACAGTGGGACAGGCCAACGGATTTAAAACCCCTCGATCAGCTTCTCACTTTGTTTGCAATATTGCTTTTTTCAATCAAGTCTTTCTATTGTGATACAGAATTTGCAGTGTTTTAATCAATGGGTGGGTTGATTTTCTCGATGAATTGCCTGATTTTTATAGTGCAAATTATTTTTCCAACAGAAAGAGCTTAAAGGTTTCCCGCCATTTGTTTCATATAAAAGGGGTCAGACTGTCAAAAATAATGCTTCTTTTGCATTTACTCATTTGGGAGATTTAACGGTTGAATGTGTTTATTTTGATATTTAATTTGCCATATTGCTAAATTATGTTTTACAGGTAGGATGTTTCTAGTGACAGATTAGTGTTTTGTATCTATATGTGTGGCATATCCACCACAATGCATCCCTGACAAACTGTATCAGGCACAAGAAATTTCGTACGTTATTCATATTTTCTGATATAGAAATATGCTACAAACACAAATGCACCCTATTTTGCCATTGAAATAAAACAAAATGATCCCTCGCTATTTAAATCCTTTTGTCAACTCAAACTCAAACTCAAAACTCGCTAATCCCAAGATCACTTCATTTTTATTATTAATCTGCTAAAATAACTGTAGATTAATTTAAAGCCAGTGAGTATTCTACATTAATTAAAGAAACAGGTTGAAACATCTAGTACCGTTTTGCACAAATTGAAAACCTTAATGTACGGAGCACGGGTCCTGGAAAAGAAGCAGCTTAAATTTCTTCCACAACTGTTTTCGTGTGTTAGAATTGATCCCCATGCTCACAGCACAATATTCCCACCTATACATTTTGAATTTATCATCAATTTGCCTTTTACCACATTTAACATAGATCTCCAGTTATACAGGAGTGGAGGCAGAGCGGATGTGGGTGCTTAACAGAGTAAAAGCCATACAATGTCCTTTGGCCCCAGTTTTCAATCTTAATGGAGAATATTTTCAGCATGAACTATGGCGTGAGGTGGAATCTAATGGACACGAGGAAATTAATGTTGCAATGAAAAGTGCTCTCTGTTGGGCCCCGTATTGAATTAGGTGAATAGCAAAGTAGTGTCTCAGCTGCCCCCACTGAATGAGTGCCTGGAGATAGATGGAGAGTGATTTTGTTTTGGAGCTCAGGGTTAAAAACATAATGAACATTGACATCAACATCCAAACACTGCAGGAGGGAACAGCCCTTTCCATGGTCTGCTAACGGGCAGGGACATGATGCTTTCAGATTTCCCCTTACTGCTCAATGTAAAGGGCAGAATGTATATTATTAATTCAAACAATCATGTGCTTTAGCAGATATACATTTCTCATATAATTCAGTACTGTATCCTAGTTGACTTACTGAATATTTTGACATGAACATTGCAATAGGTTTTCCATACTGATGTGTCTGTTTGGAAGGTCGTCGTAAACTTTTCTTTTCTATATTTCCAAATGACACAAATCAAATGTTTTTTTTCACTTATTGCCTTACAGGTTTAATCCCAGCAAACTCACTGAGAGTCCGCTGCCTAAATATGGGTCGTCGGAGCTAATCCAATTAAAACACTGTTTGGCTGAATTAGCGTTGTATGTTGCTTTTCTCAGGCGTCTAACAGTTCGGCCTCCTATGGCAGTGTGAGTTTGGGAATCAAATTGAGAAGCATCAAAAATAAACAAAAGATTAATCGTGTTCAGTGATACTTCGCAAACAAAATGTTTAATGTGATACCCTGTTTAATTTAATTTTCTGTGTGTAGGATTATAGTGTGTTGTTCTTAAAATCTGGCCACTGTGTTCCAGAACCATGTCCAGGTGAAAGTGTGCTGGTTAAAAAAACGGACTTTAAACAATTTCTCTGGCAGTGAAAATGAGATTCAGTCGGTTGCGCTGGTGCCTCACATGCAAAGAGATTTGATTTCCAGCACTGACCTTTTCTGTGCAACAGTTAGTCATGTTCGTGGTGGTGATTTCCAAAAGATGTGGCATGAATGTATGTATGACCGTTTATCTGTTTTACTGTAAAAGGCTGCTGATTTGTTTGTGGTGTTTCTCGGGGTCCTGCCCAATCTTTCGACAACACTACAGAAGAAATGATCCAGGTGTAAAACAAACAAAAAATGAAATTCTAATTTTATTTAACCTTTTATTTAACCACTAAAGCTTCATTGAGATCAAAAGTTTTTTCTTCATTCAAATATTTTTCAAGAGTGTCCTGGCCAAGATGGGCAGCAACAACAATGGGTTCCAGGCAAACACAAATATATATTAATAAATTAATGATGATTGATTGACAATAGAGAAATGCTATAATTTGTATATGAATTTATATTTATTTTGAAAAAAAAACTGTCTACCCTTTTCTGTGTGCCCTCTATGCCTCAGTCAGAGAGAAAGGAGTTCCAAAGACCATGGGCTATCCTGGTATTGGTTCAGACTGTTGTGGCAAGCTGAAAGAGCCAAGCGGCAGTTTACATGGGGACTCTATCGCTGACTCCATCGACTTATCAGGCAAGAACAAGAAGCGGCGCAATCGCACCACCTTTAGCACCTTTCAGCTGGAGGAGCTGGAGAAAGTGTTTCAGAAGACACACTACCCCGACGTGTACGCCCGGGAGCAGCTAGCCCTGAGGACCGAGCTCACCGAGGCTCGGGTTCAGGTGTGTTTGGGCAACGACCTCGTATTTTACTATAAGCAGGAGAGAATTTATAACCTGAACAAGACCTGTTGTAAATTTTTGTATTTCAAAGGTTTGGTTCCAGAATCGTAGAGCCAAGTGGAGGAAACGGGAACGCTATGGGAAGATCCAGGAGGTCCGCAACCATTTTGCTACATATGACATCTCTCTTCTGCCTCGCCATGACACATACCAGGTGGGCCACTGCAAATCTTAAATGACATACATGTTGTACTACTAGACATAAATTATTGATCCTGCTGTGCTCTTTTTTTTCAACTGTTGCTGATATTGTATCTTGATTTGGTGGTTATACCAAAATATGAAGGATCTTAATGTTCATTCCAAATGTCTCTCCATGTCCAGATGCAGGGCAACCTGTGGCCAGGGGCGGCTCCAGGAGGAGGCGGTGGTTCAGGCGCTGGCTGTGTCCTAGGAGCTGACACCATCCCTTCATCCTGCATGAGTCCATACGCTCACCCCCACAGTAATCTGCAGGGCTTCATGGGCATGCCCACATCCCCCAGCCATCCCCACCACCACCACCCGCCACACCATCCGGGCATCAACGGCCTCTACTCGCTCCACAGCTTCCCAGGAGGCCTCGGGTCCCCTTCCATTGAGGGGCCTGAGACCGAATACAAGCCGACGGGCCTGGTGGCGCTGCGGATGAAAGCCAAAGAGCCAGGCAGCATCCTCTCCTGGCCTACATGACCACAACAGTGCCAAGTCCCTATTATGCACTGACTGAGCCAAAGCATATTACATTCCTGACCCATACACAGTCCCCGATGTACACACCCACCTCAGCATATGTCTCAAATTTTTCCTCTTAGCATTTATATAAGCCAACTTGGAGACTTTTCACAATTCAGAAGATCTTGGAATAGGAATCTCATGAACATTGAGAGCATCTGGAGCTTCTTGCACGAAAACCCAGTGTATTAATAGGAAGTTTGTTTCCAGTTGTAGTTTGATATGACAATGCTGAGACCAAAGAGGAAAAATTATTTAAGCATGTAAAAATTGTAATTATCATATTAATCTTTTTTGTGTGTGTCTGTCGTGCTTTGTAGCGTGACCAGTAATAAAGGCCTCCATCTAAATTATTTGTCTTATTCAGTAGGAAACTACTTTTGGGAAAAGAGATTAAGAAAATGCAAGAAAAACAATTCTAGCCCTGACATGACGCTTTAAAAAACGATAACCAAGAGCGTTAACCAAACCTTTGTGTCACAGATTTATCTGGGAGTGTGCTTGCAAGGCAAAACAATGCTTCACAGGCTGTGGTTGCCATAAACACAAAGATATCTGCTGTGCGGGAAGTGCTTCTTTGCATTGGGGAAGTGTACATGTGCAGCCCACTCGGCCTCGCTTCAAGAGGCCTTCAGGTGTCACCTCATGTATCAGGAGCGGGTGGCAGGTTCATTAATGGAAGGCTAACTGAGTGACCACACTATTGATGATAAAGCAGAGAGCCTCCCACAGACAGCTGGCTTCACATAGAGGCAGGCATTTCTCATTCACATCTGGCATCAGCGGTAAACCCGCCCAACTGAGTAATGAGTTACTGAGTTACTGAGAAATTGGGGTTACCATGGCCCAGAGCATATTTTGTTTGGTAATATTATTCACAGAAGCCAGTTCATCTGTTTTCTGCTTTTATTTATAAATAAATATGTGTTCATGTGTTAATCTTAAAAAGAAAACAAGAATATGACATAAATATGTATGTTGTTCACATAGTCACATGTATTCTGAATGCATTCCTAATAATTGTTTGCAGGAAATTTTCTTGTTGTGCTTTATCCCAAACAATTGACTTTATTGTCAAGGAAACACTGAATTGCATGGTACCATCCCATCTGGTGTAAATTACTAAATACCAACATATTCATGTCAGATGTGCAAACATTTCAATCTGTGTGAGATTGAAAATGCAACTTGAATTGAGAAAAAAAAACAAACGAGAGTTCCACTAGTGGACAAAGCCCTCCCAAGCTCCACTTACTCCCCAGGAGTGTACATGGCTTGCGGGGGAATATATTGGCTCGCCTTTAACTTTGCTTGCTTCACCATGACAGCCATGCTGGGGCGGATAAGCTGCCATTCCCTTAGTCTGTGCCTGGGTTTTGTGTGAGCCACTAACATGTGGTTCCAATAGAAGAATGCACAAACCCATCAGAAACACTTTCCACACCCACAGCTTCAAATTCCAGCCAGGCCCTGGGAGACGGCAGCCCTTACTGCAGTTACATAGCCCCCCTGATTAAGTCCCAGATTAAATGGAGAAGATAAGAAGACCTGTCAGTAGGGATAAGGGACTGTAGCGATGGCCATCTTTAGGAAAGCTGAAGAAATAGCAGATGGTGGATCAGTGCTCAATTTTGATATTTATTTTTAGATAGGGAGCAGGTTAATCAAATGTATCTGTCCATAAATACAAGAGGAAACTCAGTGATTTAATGAATTTGATGTTAGCTCTCGAACACTGTCAGGACAGTTGTAATAGAATGACTATTAATAGAATAACTAAATACTATACATTATAAATGCAGTATAATTGATTCCACTTATAAAAAAGACTAATTACCTCATCTTACAAGAGGCGGTCATAAGTTTTGATTACTCATTAAAGTTACAGTGGTGTGGCATAAGCTTTGATCTGTATCGACTCAATATGTCAGGCTACAAAAGCCTTATATGATTTGTCAGAAAAGAAATGAAAAATGTTGAGTAAAGGCTGCACAATGCTGGGGACAGTTATTAACTAAACATCACTCTGTGTCAGGGTCATTGGGTGAAGACTGTCACTAGAGTCTGGAAATTACTATACCCGTAGCCTAATTAATGGACAAAAAATATGATTTAATGCTCATTAAACTCTAAAGCTGCCTGCTGGCCACTGTTCTGAGCTTTGATCTCAAGATTTATCTTGGCCTTGAAGTGCAGCTATTGTGACACAACAGATCTTTATATTTGAAGTAGTCGAACAGCATTAACATCCCACTAAGCTGAACTTGAAGTGTGGCCAACTCAGTAAAACAATCAAACAGTGGAGTAAGGCAAGTTCAACACTATCTGAAGTATTTGGCTGCTACCAGATATTTATCAGTAGAACTTAATTTAGCAGTTCATGATCTGCAGAAAGATAAACCTTTAGGTTAATAAGTGTCACACTGAGTCGACCATCTGCATATAATAATTGTACAATTTGCACAAAATGTGTTCACACATATCCAGAGGTGCAAAAAGTGGTTGATTGGAAGAGTGAAATGTTACTTATATTATAGCACGATTCAAGCAAAGGTTTGAAATAGGGGGGTTTTAACTCCATTAAAGGACGAGGAAAAGTCACATAACAGTTTCATACTTTCATCTTGTACCTCCAAAAAGGAAACTCTTGTATCTAAACATAACCAAAGAGTTACCTATCAGTACCTTCAGTACTTAACTAGCCTAATTAATTACTTATTAACTTAAAATGATGTTAATTGCATTTTTCACCTCTTACAATTATGACTGGAGATTGTGTAGAAATGACACCTGGTTGCTTTATCCACGGAGAAAGGCCATGTGCCTATCCAAGTAGTTAAGGACTTCTGGGGCCACTGTACCCTTTGAGCTACCGTTCAAATACTGCCACCTTGTGGCATTAGGTCGACTTATATTAAGAGTTTTTCCATCCCTCCTGTGAAATTCAAGATACGTTTTTATTGTCACAGAGTTTAGTGATTTGGGGATGGAGATGGACAAAAAAACATCAGTGCCACACAGAATGTTATATTAAAATAGCCCAGCGGCAAATTGTAAATCACTAAATAAATACTATCTTGTTCTGCTCATAATGTAATATCGTGATGTCAGATGGGTGTCGACTCACTGACAACGGGCCGCACAGTGTGTTACACGTTGTAAAGTGTTCCAGGTATTTTGTCCACCGCCTTCACTTCGATACAAAATGAGGGGAAAAAAAAAACACACAACTATATTGTTTCATTCAAACGTCACAGCAGATGATTGTCATCCGCTTTAAAGTGTTCCGCCCACTTTTTCAACCAATCAGGGCGAAGAGGCGGGCCATCATGCTAAGCTTCACAAAATGGCGACTGTTGTTGTTTTGCCGCAGGGTCAGTGAATAAATCCGTTTTTCATTTCAATTTTGTTTCGCTAATTTGCAGAAACTGCACCAAAAGCCCGAGGCGTGCCGAGGGTCGGCTCCGTGGGGACTGAAATGAAAGGTAAAGAGCGGTCGCCGATTAAAAAACGCTCCCGGGCCTTGGACGATATCCGAGACAGGGGAGGATGCCACCCGACCAGCAAGAAAATGGGGGCTCTCTCCGTTTCCAGTGGGAGTAATAATGGAAATAGCTCGACCAAAGGCGACGGCGGCTCAACGCGAAGGAGCCTGCTCGGTGAAAAGAGAGACCGAGATTTCGACGGCCATAGTCGGACTGGGAATAACCACAGTTGCCAGTCTGCCGCCGCCGCCGCCAGCGCTGTCGGCAAGAACCACAACCTGAGCCTGACGCTGGACTTAGCCTCGCAGAGGACCGCTTCACGGGGCGAGCAGCGGGTCCCGCCGCCCAGCGCCGAGAGTGAGTACAAAACCCTCAAAATCAGCGACCTCGGCACCCAGCTGAGCGACGAGGACATCGAGGATGGGCTCTTCCACGAATTCAAAAAATTCGGAGACGTGAGCGTAAAGATCAGCCGCAGCAACGACGAGAGGATCGCGTTCGTGAACTTCAGGAAGCCGGAGGACGCCAGAGCTGCGAAGCACGCGCGGGGACGGCTGGTGCTGTACGACCGTCCGCTGAAGATCGAGGCGGTGTACATCAACCGGAGGAGGAGCCGCTCCCCGGTGGAGAGAGACCTGTATGGCGCCGCTCCGAGCCATAGACATTTGCAGAGACCCCTCTCGCCCACCGGGCTCGGATACAGAGACTACCGGCTGCAGCAGCTGGCCCTGGGCCGGCTCCCCCCTCCCCCGCCGCCCCCTCTGCCCAGAGAGCTGGAGCGGGACCGAGAGTTCGCCCTGTTTGAAGCCCGGGCGCGTCCAGCCTTCATTGCAGAGCGAGCAGCTTTTCGCGAGGAGGATTTTATATCTCCAGAAGATGACCAAAGAGCCAACAGGACGTTGTTTTTAGGCAATCTTGACATAACAGTTACAGAAGCAGACCTGAGGAGAGCGTTTGACAGGTTTGGGGTCATAACGGAAGTGGACATTAAAAGACCCACACGGGGACAAATCAGCACGTATGGATTTCTGAAATTTGAGAACCTTGACATGGCTCACCGTGCTAAGCTTAGTATGTCCGGCAAAATAGTGGGCCACAACCCCATAAAGATAGGCTATGGGAAAGCAACTCCCACCACACGCCTGTGGGTGGGTGGACTTGGACCCTGGGTTCCTTTAGCCGCCCTGGCGAGAGAGTTTGATCGCTTTGGCACTATAAGGACCATTGACTACAGGAAGGGGGACACCTGGGCCTACATTCAGTATGAAAGTTTGGATGCTGCACAGGCGGCATGCACACACATGAGGGGCTTCCCACTGGGAGGTCCGGAGAGAAGACTTAGAGTGGACTTTGCTGACACCGAGCATCGCTACCAGCAGCAGTTCCTGCAGCCTCTCCCAATACCACCTTTTGACATGGTGGCTGAGTCATTTGTCCACCGTGCCACTCCTGAACCTCTGAGGGTCAGGGAACGGACTCCACCGCCACTTCACTTCAGGGAGAGAGAGCTCTTTCCTGGAACTGAGTGGCCCAACCCAGCAATTCGTGATCGGGTACGTGCCTCACCCTTTGATCCTCTGGAGCACTTGGAACGTGAGCGGCGGGTACGGGAGCCCTGGTCTTTGGAAAGAGAGCTGCAGGGACGAGAACCTGCACGTAAGCGGCGTGTAATGGAGGACGGACGCCATATTGACCACTCCCCTGACAGCACTGAGAGGACAGTAAGACGTAGACGTGCTTCTCCAGATGGCAGTCCTGGAGGTAGCAGCAGAGATGGAGGGCGCTTCAGTGACTCAGAGCGCCCTCTACGGGGTGAGAGACCCTCCCCTGCACGAGAACATCACAGCAGCCTGGAAAGAGGTGGGGCTGAGCGGAGACTCAAAAGCCAGAGTCTCTCTGACAAGGGACCTCCAGGCAGCAGCGTTTCAACAGTTGGAGAACGTAAGCGCAAAGCTGGTGATGGCGGTAAGGGCCCGGCCAAGAGAGAACGTTCTGGGAGCAGTTCCAAGGGAGGCCAGCCGTCCAAACCAGACGGCACAAAACTCAGTTTGGCCTGGCATGGTATGCTGTTGCTCAAGAACAGCAACTTCCCAGCCAATATGCACCTGCTGGAGGGCGATCACAACGTAGCCAGCGACCTACTTGCTGATGGCACAACAGGGAGGCAGGTGAGCGAGCTCAAGATCACCCAGCGTCTCCGGCTGGACCAGCCCAAGCTTGACGAGGTGTCCCGGCGCATCAAGGTGGCGGGTCCCGGAGGCTACGCCATCCTGCTGGCAGTTCCTAGCACCACAGAGGATTCGTCTTCGTCTGACCCTGCAGTCTCAACTCAACGGCCGCTTCGCAACCTGGTGTCCTACCTCAACCAAAAACAAGCCGCTGGAGTCATCAGCCTACCCGTGGGAGGGAGCAGAGATAAAGACAACACAGGGGTTCTTCATGCTTTCCCTCCCTGTGATTTCTCCCAGCAGTTCCTGGATTCCTCTGCAAAAGCTCTGGCTAATAGCGAAGAGGACTATCTGGTCATGATTGTGGTTCGTGGAGCATCTTAAAAAAATCAGAACACACTAAGTTCAAGTGGTGTAAAAAAAAAAAAAAGAAAAAAAAAAGAAAAACCTGCTGTATGTCAGTAACTATTGCATGCTGTGTGTTCTGCATTATGGGGTACACTAGTATGGTTCTTGAGTGTTTGTATGTTGCCATGTAATCCACTAAAAGGACAAACAGTGCCCTCCTTCAAAACTAAAAGGGTGTGTCTTTTTGAAATTTTTTTAATGAATTGCTCACAAGGTCATAAACCTGCAGTAATTCAGTCAGAATACTGTAAAACAGTAAAACACGAGGAGCATTTGTTGAAATACATTTCAGTTTTGTTTAAGAAGAGAAGTCATATAGAAAACAAATTTTTGGTTCATTTACGGTTTAAACAACTAGAACATTTAGAAATGCAATGAGTGGACACAATAACACCTGCACTACAATTAAACCACAAACAATGGCCTCACAATGTACTGTAGCATTGAAGCCACATATTTCTGAAACAGTGTTAACAAAAGCTGAAAATGACTAACTTATCTACAGTCATGTTTGTTTCTGGGCTATTATACCATTAGACTAGCTTGCCTTAGGTTGTATAGGTGTTATTGTGTCTACATTCTATACAGGTATTTACATGTGGGGAATCGGAAAACAAACTTTTTCAAAGCTTTGAATTACAGTGCAATAATATTTCTACTATAATCACTTTTGATGGATGGAGACAAAAGTGAGAATGACATTTTTGAAGTTAAGGTTTTCAGTAAAGGTGTAGTGAATGATTTGGTACTGCAGTTACAAATACTCCTGGTAACATTTTGAAGGTCAAAACATGTTGCACAACTTTTCTCCAGAGGCTTTTGGCTGTCTTGCCTTCCTCAGGTAGCCACACTGATGATAACAAGATAGCTTAAAGTTTAATTATTGGGGCGTGGTCTACCAAAGAAGAGTTGTGTGACGTGTTTTAATTTTGATGGACTTAAATTGGCCTCAGAGTTGGGAAAACATCTTGAAAGTCACTAGTTAATACCTCTCTAGACACCTCACACATTTCAGTCACCTAGATTGTGAATTCTGTTTGAGAAATTACAAAATATGTTCAGGTTCATGGTTTGGCTTTGAGTGTATCTTTTTATTAATGTGTTCCTCAATATCGGGACACCAAATTGCAAGATAGACAATGAAGTCAGTGTGTCCCCACTGGTGAAATGTTATGTCAACTTTATGTGGATCGCTGAATACTAACAGATGTGGGGATTTTTGCCCAGGGAACAGCCCATAACACAATTCGCATAGCATAGTAAAGCAAATACTAACATTTTTTTACTTCCTATTTTATTTTGTGCATCCCTACCTTTTAGAAATGGTTGTGTACTGTGATCTATGAAAAAACTACAGTAGTAATGGATAAAAAGCTTAGAGCGTTTTGTGTTGTTTCATTTATTGCTCTGGAATCAGTAGGTCCTTCAAGAATATTACTGTTCAGATCAGTAAGATGTTGGTACAAAGTAACAAAAACCTGATCTTTGTTCAGTAAGTAGGTCTGTAATTTTAAAGTTTTAGAACTACCTTAACGGTTCATTTTTGAATTTCAATTTTAGAGGTCTAAATTGGACAATATTTTACTCATGCCTGCCAACATGTTCCCAAGGCCTACTTACCGTATTTTGTTTTGCCATTGTACGTTTGTCATACAGCAGTGACCCACCCCGGTTTATAATTTGCTGAGTTTGGTTTAATATGTATTGAAAACATTAATATGTGAGAAAATTGTTACATGTGTGAACATCACACCCACCTCAACGTTGGACTCCTGAGGAGACGAGTGCAGAGCTGAAAACCTGCAGAGAAGCCTACCTAGTGTTTGTGAGTCCTCACTAATGAGGCAGCTTTTAGGTTGTGTATCCCATCTGCACCTGTGATGACTTCTGTTTTAAATGGAAAATTGAGCAATGTACACTTTGATGTCATGGGAAAGGAAAATCCGTAGAGCCCATGCGAAGCTGTTCACATACCTGCAAGTGCGTTTGGGCACTTAATGTGACCGATTATCAATAAATTGTTCATTTGAAGGGAAACCTGTTTCTTCGATGGAAGTGAATTGAAGAAACAAGCTGCCGTACCTTATTGTATTTCGAAGGAGTTGTCACTTGAAATTTTGTTTCTGCACACGAAAAGGGGAGACAATTTGCAGTTTGTTTAGCACCAGTGAAGAGACCCCTGTATCGTGTGAGGATCGCTGTTTGCTTACAGGCCCAAGCTCCTAAGTTGCCCATCATAAATTACACTCCCATGATCCCGTGTCATACTCTCAACTGTTCCTGCTGGCAAGTGAACACCTGATCAGGATCGAGGAGCCTTGGCTGCCCCTTGTTTACAGCCAGAATCCGGTTTGCTGTGTGAAACAGTGGCGGATGCAGACAGCGGTGCAATCCGGGAGTCGAGGGCGGGAGTAAACTGCAGCACGCGCCAGTTTCCTGTTGTCCTCCCTGGTCATTACACTACAGGTTTCATGTGCATTGTTCCTGGTTCTGAATAGGACCTCAGGAAATCCCATCACCGCCCGTCACACACTCCACTTGGGAGATTGTGGGCGACACCGCGCTGAAATTTCCATAGCATCTCCAGTTCAAGCTGTCTCGCTGCAGAGGCCAAGCTGAACCACTGGGCTGATGTGTCTTTATTATACGTTGCCCAGTTATGATTTGATTTGACTTAATGTTTGGCCGTTTGATTGTTTGAACCCTCTCCGAGGAGGAGTTGCTGTGCTGACGCTGCATTCGATCATCACCTGAGGTCTGCTGCGGCATGGAATGCATGAAATTCAACAGGCCAAGTTGTTTGCCTTTTTTCGACACCACTGGAAGGAATCCACACTGAGGACCCCCACCCTACCCCAAATTCTTCTAGGAGACCTGTTTATTTTGCCGATGCCCTTTTATAGGTTTATGGCCACTTTACACGGGAAAGAAAGCTTTCCGTTTCCTCCTACCATCCATTTTAGTCATATTAGTGTGAAAACAAATGCTGTGTTCTGTGCTGAGAAGGACCCCATACTTCACTAGAGAAACATTGCCATCTTGAGGACCACGGAGCTCCTGCCTTCCCTTCTCACACTCAGCCTGACAAATTACACTCATGTACACCAGACACCCAGGACAGAGCTGGTATCACTGTACGACTACTGTATAGAAACGGCACGAGGGTGAGTAAGGACAAAAAGTGCTGCCTGCCAGGTCTGTATCGGTGGCTTAGACAGCAGTGGTAAGTATAAAGTGTCAACACCACATGTTGTACAATAACGAATGCTAAATGGCACACTGTAGTCTTCAGCCGAAGTCATTACTGGGGTAATTTCCACTCATGGCAAATCTGATTGTGTATTATAATAGGACTATTTACTGACCACTATAACATAATGCATATAGTGCTGCTTTGATCAGCAGCCTAAAAATCAACATAACAAAATTATACATTTTCACTAATAGTGACATTTTAAGACCTACATTTATACTTATTGATAATATACTCATGCAGAGGCTTTTGTTTACATTCATTGCAATATTGATGTAAAAGGTTGAAATCAAATTTGGTGATTTTCAGAGTTAGGCTGCAACAGCTGTTGATGCTCCTGCCCAGATGTTTTTGCAGTCAAACCAAATGATCACTTTTGTACAAAGTTAGAAAGGCCTAATTGTTTCAGGGCAGACCAAAAACAGCTTTGAGCCACTGTATTCTCTGTTAAGACACATTCATTCATGTTGAACATTGTCAGTAAGACACTTGTCATAGATAAAAGAAACCTTTATCTAATTTCTTGTTCAAGTCTGAAGCAATATTATCAGTTACCAATTAGGCAAATGTAATTTAAGGGAATTACAATAACATAAGAAAGCTTTGGGCACAAAATTGTCTTCTTGCATTAGGAGTTAATGCCTACAGGCCACAAATGATAACCTTCAGTTAATGAAATGGAGAGTATTAATGTGAGATTTAAAGGAGGCTCAGTCCTGGACCCAATAAATCCATTGCATGCCACCAGTTAGCAATCAAAATGTAGCTTGTGAAACTAAAAAATCAATATGTGGCCAATACTTGACAACAGAATCTGGCAGCCGGCACTTCACTGATAACCCGTATGCCTTGTACTCTGCTGTATGAGCAGCAGCATGTGCTGTTGGTCATACTGCCACGGTGTCAAATAACGCTATGAGTTGATCGAAAACAGACATGCAACTAAATATTCACTCATCAGTGTATCGAGCAGCAGTACGATACCTGGTACGGTGTTTTGTTAAAAAAATGACATGTTAGCTTTTGTCATGGTACACCTTGTTGAGAAAGTAGGCTTGTTTATTATTCTTGTTAAAACAAGGATTTGAACGGTTACTTTGTGAAATCATTTGAGCTACATCTGGAGAAATTAAAAGTTACACTGTGTTACAAAGTGTCATCAGATTTCCAGATGAGGGTTGTTGCCTATAAACGTTTGTAAAGGTACGATATTATAATTTTTTACTAGTGTTACTAAGACGTCTTAACATTTTGCAAATGTAAGCTGGTGTATGGCAATGCACAATCACCTCAGTGCAACATCTCATATAACATTTGCTGATACTAAGATCATGATTTACTGGTAGACTAACAGTAATATATAAAACCCACATGTGTCAATTACAATTTCACACTTGATTTGTTGTTATCCATGCTGGTTGCAGTGCAGTTCATTACAGTATAAAGCATGTCGATCACCATCTACATGTCTAAAACCAAGTGTTAACTTGCACTAACAAGCATTTTCAAATAATTGACACATTCATAAGTGAACATTTAACACTGAACTGCCAATGGTTAAAACATGTTTGTATGTTTCCTGTACAGCATTCCACTGGACAGCAGCTGGTGCATCAGGTTGTTTCCAGGCCATCAATAAACACCATCAGGTGTCATCTACTGTAAGTAACCAGTCTGCTTTGATTAACAGTACAGTAACTATCTGAAAGGACATACATACAATGTGGAGCCCTTTTTTTGCAAAGTGAAATAATTTCAAGACTTAGTTTGGTCTATTCTTAAATATGATGAAAATGAATGTGATAATATAGATGAATCATTTTGTTTATTCACATCAGTGTCTCTACATAATAATAAAAATCAATAAAACGTTAAAGATGTTGCAACTTGTTGTTTGTGTTATTTGCAGAGAGATAGTGGTATCAGTTATAGCAATTATTGCTCTGAGTTCTCTGAATCACACAAGAACAGACTGAGTCACATGCCAGTTTATTACAGCTGACTGCGCACTGTTACAAGGCTTAGAAATGCAGCTTGGAACAGGATATCTATCATTGGTTAAACATGTTTTCTAAACTATCTGTTCACAAATCCAGGAGAAAGAGAAGTGACAAACAGTGCTTTACCGATAAATGTATTTCCTGCAACAAAAACGTGAGTTCAAATGCCATCAAACAGAACTCAGTTCCTTATCAGTGGTGTTTGGAACATTACCAGCAACATTCTTTCAAGATATTGCTCAAACATACAGTTCCTTAAAATATCCAGATAACTGAAATAATCCCAAACCAAAATCTACTTTAAAAGCATCAAATACCTTTCAGAAAAGATTTATTATGGCACAAAATATTCAGTGGCCCTGGTGGTGATACTGGTGGTGAATGCAACTCGTGAGCCAAAAGAGCTTTTGTGCATGACTGTCGTTATTGAAGCAATACAAAGAGCCTTGCTCAGTATTGTGAAAGTGAGTTGAGGAGGAATAATTTGGTACTAATTGAGACAGCATTCTTTGAGTAGAAGCGTTCCTCTGCCACAAGAGGGCAGCGTAACAAAACATGTCCATCACTGGATCCTGGGAAGTCCTCAGCTGAGACATGGCGATAACTGAATAATGTGTGGTCATAGTGGTTTCAATTCTATAAACCCTCCGGATTTTTTTTCCACTAATAGTAAGCTTCAAGTTATAGGTAGATTTCTAATGTGTCTTTGGCTGACATCACAGGAAAGTTAGTAAAGATACAATACAGTACCCTTTTAAGGCAAAATGGTGAAACACAAGGAATTCAATGAAAACACAAAAAACCCTCTACATAAAAAAAAGGATTCAACACCCGACAGACTCCTGTTTATAAACACAATATAATTATAAGTTCCATTGCCATCAATTGGCTGTTTCCTACCAGTCTAGTTGGGCACCTTGCATTTTAGCACTGTTGGCCAGACATAACAAGGCTGACAAAATGACAATCACACAGAATCCCCTGCTATTCAGCAGCGCTCATCAGCTCCATCGCTCCTCAGTCCATCTGCGATCAAAACATTTAGGAAACATACTTAAATCTCAACCAAACAGGCTTCTTCTTTCAGGAGCTGGTATCTTTGCTGCAGTTAAAATGATGTGCAAGTGCACACACAGAGTGACCGTTTTCTCATCTGCAGATGCTGCCAAGTAAAACAATGTGAAAGTTAAGTTATTTAAATGTGTTATCATTATCATTACTGACTGTCAAAAGGAGAAAGGCAGTTTCTAGTTTGTTGTAGTATTTAATAAGGTCACGACTGACGTTTTGATTAAAAAATAAATTAAATTGCGTGCTGCAGGTGCAAACACTACAAAAGGTTTAAAATGACTTAAAATGTGATTGAAGTGTGAGTATTATAAGGTGCTGAGGTGTCAGTTCAAATGATAGACCTGAAAGGCAACTGAAATCTGTTGAAGTGTAATGAAAGCATTTGAAATTTCAGTTTCGAGTATGTGCCCCGTGGGCTCTGAGTGTCAGTTGGTATGTCAGCAGTGACAGCAGTTGATCTGTCGGTTTAAGTAGCTAAACAATCGAAGACTAAATTCAGTAGAAGTGTAAGAGATGAAAGCAGTTGGAATGGCAAACGCTGTGTTTGCTGCTGGAATTTGTTTGAATTTTAAGCAATGACACAAGGCAATTTAACTCTCAATTCAAGGGTAAGCAATGAAAACAGTTGAGATCAGTTAGTTTAAAAGGGTGAAAGGGTTACTCTATGTGAAGCAGTGAAAGAAGTCGAAGGGTCAGTTTACATAAGTGCTGAACACAGCTGATATTTTAGCTGTAGAACTTCCCACTGCCTTTGAATGAAGTCAGTGTCACCAGCACAATACACATACGTTATAACTTATGGAAACCTCTTTGAAAAGTTTAAAGTTTCAACTGCGATTCCAGAAAAAACTGAACTAATGCCATTGAATGCAAAGGGTAGATATCCAGATGAAGGTATGAATGAGTGTGATGGGGTTAAAGAGGAAAGAAAAACACTCTGCTTATTATTAATATGGGAAGGAAAAGTTGAATGAAAGCCATCCAAAAAATCTGAACAGAAGGGCTGAACATTTTCAAGTTTGAATAGTGTGTGTATGTGAGCGTACTGAAGAAGTTGACGGGCAAAAAAGCATCCAGCTTATTCATAAAGGTATGAGTGCACCGAGGAAGGCGAGCACACCAGTAATACCTCAAAATTCTAGCACATGCCATACAATCTACCCCTGTGGCTACAATTATCTTGTTGGGGGCAAGAGATACATGTTTTTTCTCTGTTAAACTACTGAAGCAGCTGCTGCTTTTTGCCTTTGAAGAAGAGCAGATTACACAATGTGTCATAGAAGCAGGCTGCAATTAAGTGGTTGCTCTGTATCTTAACTACCTGCCAGTTAAGGCTCAGAGGAAATATCATGCAGCAAAATCACAACTTTACTCAAAGTGCAAATCAGTGGGTACAGGTTTACTGATACAGGCAAAGGCTTCGTGGATATGTGCTTCCATCCAATGTCATCACAGCAAAAATAGTAGATGACAGGAATTTGAGCGCAACTGCATAGTTTACTTTTCCTGCAAAGTGGGCGCAGTTTTGTTGTTGCATTGGAAAACAGATTTAGATGATGTTTTAATAAGTTATGGCTGCAAAGCTGCTAATATTAAAATGTGCCAGATGATGTATGCGGGGGATTATCTTCATTTTGGATGCAGGTACCTCTGTTAAGAACAAGAATAGGGGATCAAATATTTTGCAGAACACTAACATTTTGGCTCTGTAAAAGTTCAACATAATCATCTATTCACCAGCGTCCCGACTACTCTGTTCTCAGACCTCATGTTTCTGTGGTCAACCTTCTTCTCCTCGGCTCGTGTTGCGCTCCTGCAGAAAATAAGGGCCACTTGGGTCACGACATTAAGCTGGAGTCCAAAGTCCAAGGCATTCAGGCACATGGCAAGTTATGAGCATGCTGGTTCAAGATCGACGGCCTTCGTTGGGTTTCATTCCTACACAGTGCCGTTCTGCAGGCGGTCTGGGGCGAAGCAGCCGTTGGTCCTACAGCTGCTTTCTGCTCTCTTTTCCAGGGTCAGTTTGTTCCTGGCCTTCCAGCGCTGAGCCAGCGGCTCCATGAACAGGGAGAGGGACGAGAGCAGATAGCAGAGCCCAGCCAGGTAGAAAGAACAGTCGTAGGTCTGAGTGTAGTCGTACAGGAACCCTGCAAAGCACAAACAGCACAGGAACACTTGAGTTTGTCTATTAAACTGAGCACGTTTTGATTATTGTAACATAACTTTCTTTGTAGAGACAACCTGAGAAAACCAGTTGAAAGTGTGAAGCTTTCACATAAGATATCATTTTTATATTTAATATATGTCTGTAGACCATAAAAACATTTTATGGAAGAAACTTTTAAAACTGGGAATTAAAATGACCAGTGATTTCCAATGGCATACATCGACTTTAAATAAAAATGACAGAAAAACTATTTTGGTATAATTTCTTAAATTTTTCTGCTGTAATAGTGAAACAATATTTTTTACAACCCAGAACTGCTCTATAATTATGTTTTTGTAGTTTGTAGTATCGAGTTGTAAATGTCTATAGGTGCCCATGTCATTTTGGCAGCTTTATACTTAATACTACAAATTGTCAAGTCGGACTTGAAGCCAAGCTTGTGCTGAAAAATGATACCATGCATGTGGGGGTAAGGGCAGTTTAAAAGGTGCTAAAAAAGGACAGAATGTATTCAATGTCATTAAAAATAAATCACATTAACCTGGACTTCACAGGGTTAACACAGAAAAAACCATGGCACCACTTCTAACGAGGCACCCTGAGCAAATTGTAAGTTGTAGTGGTAAGAACTCTTGGGTTGCCAGGTTGTGAAAATCCCTATGGTTGATGTGTATTGTCTTCTAGCAAAACACTTTATGATTCATCTTTTTGGCTTTTTAGTTCACAAGGAAAACCCCACCAATGAACAGTTTGACCTTTTGGAAAGGAACTACAGAAAGTCTGAACCATAATCCAATGAAAAACGTTTTCACATTTACTGCTGTGGACTTGATGGTTTATTGAACACTTCATTAGTGATTAATACAGATTTGATGGCTTATTAGAAAATGTAAAACCCATTAGTATTTATTTTTTTATTTATGCACTACAAACATTTAGAACTGCATTATTAGCTAAATAAAAAGGATAAACACCATCAAGATATATATATATATATATATAACAACCTGGCAACCCAATTGTTCTTAATAATAGCTTGTAACTGCTTTATAAAGCATTAAAAAATTATATAACCACTAATAAAGCCATTAGTTACAACAAACCCCTTTAAGAATGGTGGCTTATTAGAAGATGGTACCAATAATGTGTGTGAGAGAAGTGGCTGGACAAAATAAAAAGCAGGTATGACTAAAGCTGCTGAGACAGCAAACTGATGGACTGGATAACATCACGACATTTGGCCTCAAGGAAGATCCATGGCTTGCCCAATGTCAGTTTCTTACTTGAACCGCAGGGATGGTAATCAGAGCCACGCGCTATTTCCGTAACATCCCTAAAGGGGGTAGTCACATTTCAGTGGACAGGGACCATGTCAGTAGGTTCATGGGAACCCCCTGGCTTTAACTGGGGCCAAATGTTACCTATAAAGAGTTATTTTTCCTGGAAATACCTTGCATACTCAGTAAAAACAAAAAGTGGGGGAATAAACATGTACAGTGTTTATCATGATGTAACATGCTGTTTGGTGCAAGTTTCATTGTTTCATATATTAAAGATGAAAACAGGTTTAGGTGGCACTTCAGTTCATGTGTTAAAGCAGATGATTGATGTCTGTTCTTTGTTTTTGTTTTAGCTGACCTAGAATAGGCATAGTGCATTAGGAGGAATCTGCAACAACACCCTAAGAAGAAAACTGATCTCAGATAAGACTTACAAAGCCAATCTGCCATCACTTAAAGTGACTCAAACCCAGCCATGAAGACAACGCTGTTATTCTAAGGGTTAAACTTCACCCGCTTGGAGGCAGGAGGAAATTTGGCCCATTAACCCCTGTATGAATTCTCATCAAAGCAACCCCCAAATCCCAGTCTGCATTGAGAGCTTCACATAACTATAGCTTGTTTCAGTTTTTACCCATAATGATGGGCAGACACACACTTTGAGGCACTGCAAGGAATTCAGGGCCCCATTAAAATATGTGCTACAATCCCCCCCCCCCCCCTAAATAATATACAAGTGAAGAAGGTTTTCCATGACATATTCCACTCACCTGCCAAAGGAGGCCCTGTGAGGCAACCCAGGCCGACAAAGAACATGGAGAAGCCCATGGAGTTGTTGAGCTTCTCCGACCCCACGAGATCTACCTGCAGAGCAGAACAACACGTTAAGCCTGAGGCTCTTCACTTGCAACTGCCAACTTCTTTCTTATTTGCATTTTAAGATTTAAAACAGTGTTTTGCATACATTTTAGCACTGTACAAATCACACATCCCTCACATATACTGACCTATGTGACAATAGAGATGGTTGTCTTTTTGGTCGTCTACTTATGCATTTATTCTCATTGAACATGTAATGGTAAAAACACGGCCAGAAATGTTTAGAGTGTTTGGAATTCTTTTTTCTAAATCCTATGGCTGCCAATAATAAACAAACACAAAAATCCCCCCATGACATTTGAAACCTCAAATCACAGTCCCAGTCCAATTAATCTCACTGTACACTTTAATATTATATGTGTTGATAGTAACAATTAAAAAACTGCTTGATTATTAAAACACATTGGCTAAATCCTTCATTTGCTTTTACCATATAAATCTGAGCTAAACTCACAAGGATAATTGAAGATTTATTCTTACTGATTCACAACCAGCATTGTGTCTCTATGAACCTGTTACAACTGAAGGTATGTATCTCTGCTTTTCAAACATTACCTTCAGCTGCATGAGAAAACACCACAGAACTCAGGTTTACTTGTTGTCTAGTGCTATCTCCTGCGCCAAAAGACCCGCCAATCAATTTGACAGCAGGTTTCAGGCCTGTGTTTTGAATGTTGGTGGTGGGGTGATATTTTATTTACATTTGAAGTATTGATCATACTTTTAATTCACATGTCTGTCAACACAATACTAGTGAAAGAGTGACTGCGATAACATTACCAGGGTATATGCAGGAATCCTGAAGTTAAATTCCAGACCTTCTAAGACCGTTTCAATATATTTTAAGAATGCAACGCCGCAAGTTGTAACTGGTTATCAGCAACACATCTTACATTTACAATACTATACCATTACATTTATTTTGAGATTGCAAAACAGTCTTAGTTTGACATAATTCAGATGGGCTGGGAGGGAACAAAACTACATTGGCCATAAATGATATTAAATCATATAGACATAGACAGTCTGTCTGAATCTATGTTCCAAAAAAATACCTCATAAAATGCTGATTAAGATGCTTTAATACATTTTAATATTAAAGATCTTGATTTTTTTTTGCTAAACTGATTTAATACCTTTTAATACTTTTTAAGACCCCGCCGATACCCTGATTACAGCCCTTATTTGCCAATTCAAACTAGTTGGGGTGACAGGATATTTTAGAAGATATAAACAAGTACCTGTCCTCCTTTTCAAACTCTCTCTGAGAAAACTCTTGTCAGGAAAGTCAGTGATTAACAGGAGCAGGCACAGACCAGCTGTAATGCAGACTGAAGAAGAAAACTGGTTTGACTGATGCTTTCGTTCCAAAATACTGATCACTTGTCAACATTTAGGCCCAGAGGCATGTGCTGTCCTTTCAGACCGCACTGTGGCCAAGTGAAACCACGCCACATATGATCTCATGTTTTTGTTTTCAGGTGTGATATCACCTGACGATGACTTAATGTTGTAAATTAACTACAGACTGATAATATGGTGAGAGTGACTCTGGTGAGGTTGAGTGATACTGAGAGAGGATGTCTAAGGACACCACAGGTTCTGCTGCATTTCTAAAAGATAAGGTCACTTGAAATTTGTGCCGGATTACTTTTACTCTGCAACCTGCCCTGCAATTTAAAGTGATAAAGAAACCATGACTGTATTTCTTTCTAGAAAACAACTTTATGCCTTGTGCCTAGTTGAGACATGTCTTAAGACAATTGAATTAGTTATTGTGTATTTTGGCACTAATTATAGGGAAAATAAATTGTTCTGAGTTATTTGAATTTAGTTAGATTTGTTGACTTTATTAGCAGTTGTTAATTTCTTGTGGGATTTCCTTGATAGAACTGCTCCAATTACATTCAAGTACATATTCAGTTATTTTTAGTTGTGCTAGTTCACCATTTTGGTCCAGATTCTTAGAAACAATTTGATGGATTTCCATGAAATCTTTTACATATATTCATGGTACCCAGTGGATGAATTGTTAAGACTTTGGTGATCCCCTGACTTTTCCTCTAGCACCACCAGTATGTCAACATTTTTAGATATTCTATGAAATATCTCAACATCTACTTGATGGATTGGCGCAATATTTTGTACAAACATTCATGTTCCCCTCAGGATGAATTGTAATAATTTGAGGATCACTTAACTTTTCATCTAGTGTCATCATCAGGTCAAACTGTCAATTTAGCAAATACACTTTGGCTTATGGCCACATGCCTAAAGAAACTAATGATATTCCCATCAGCCTCAACTGTACTTTGTGTTTATGTTAGCATGCTATCATGCTAAACTAAGCTGATAAACTTGGTTAACACTTGTGCCTAAGTACAGCCTCACAGAGCTGCTAGCATGGCTGTAGACGGCCCTATTTTTAGCACAAGCAGCACTTCGACTGTTTGGTATTTTCCTGACCTTGAAATTCACTTTGCTTGTCTGTCTGGTATTTTGGTGCCTAGTGCAGAGCACATGGTGAACAGGTGAGAGGAAAAGCGTAGACAGGTGGGAGGTTCATTCCAATGAGGCAGCGCAAAGCGAGTCGTTTGTATTTTGGTGGACAATGT
Source organism: Gadopsis marmoratus (assembly GCA_036023855.1). Taxonomy (NCBI): domain Eukaryota; kingdom Metazoa; phylum Chordata; class Actinopteri; order Centrarchiformes; family Percichthyidae; genus Gadopsis; species Gadopsis marmoratus. The sequence continues at coordinate 65,251 of JAVQJF010045955.1, forward strand.
ATCTTAGACACTGCTCTAAGAACAGACATCTCAGAACTACTTTGTTTCCGGCACAATGTCAATCTGCTGCCAATCTCATGATTGAAAGAAAAAAAAAAAATCAACGGTTCATGTTTTATTTTTGAAATCTATTAGGAAACACGTCATGCTGCTCTGCACCATTCAGACTACAATATGATTTCCTCCCATTTGTTGAGCTGTTGTCATGCGTCACTGCGATTGGCACAGCTGGTTCTGAGTGATGAGACCAGTGATGTGACCGGCTGAGAGGCTATTTATTAATCATCATGCTCTCTGATCTAAGACATACGGCCGCAGGTCTGATGACACAACCACGAAGTCGATCATCGACCTGCGGCCTAGGGTGGTCTGGTACCAGGTACACTTATGAACCACCCTATGCTCAAACATGGTGT